>BQNB010031006.1:0-50199 GCA_026074375.1 Tanacetum coccineum
AAATATGTGGTGTAAATACTCTAGGTTAATGGAAAAGTATTTTTAAGGTGAATAAAAATACTAATTAACTTTGGGGTAAATTTTACGGTTGAATTTTACGAGTATTTAAGTGATCCCGACATGAAAAGAAAGACCCTAAGCCCTTTGGATGCCATAGCCGGTCATGGGATGGTTAAAGGGATAAGATGGCTTAATTTTAGCTAATGTGTCCCATCTCATAATTCCATTTCATTTCAAAAAAATAAAACACACACTTAAGTGCGTGTATGGTGCGTCCGACTTAAGCCACCAACAAACATCCATAAATTTTCCAACTTTGATCGAGAACGTGATATTCCGGGTTGATACGAGTATTTGGGTATTCATTTAAACAACGTTTGGGTTGTCCGGTTCGTGTCAAAATCTACATTTTTGAAGTTTTTCTTGTAAGTTTTCAAATTTAAATTTCGTTTGTCCTTTTGGGTGTATTTTGATGCATAGATGTTAGTTGTACAAGTTGATCGTCGTGAAAATCGATTTTTGGAAACGAAATGGATAAAAAGGTGGTGTTTGGTTCGTCGGTTATAAAAAGGAAAAAAAAGATTTTTGTAGTTTTGATGTTGTGGTCGTGATGGTTGAATAATATATGTTGCTAGATAGCTTATTTTTTATAGTAGCTTGTATAGCTTATTTGATGGGCTTTTCGTGGCTTATTTGAGCTTATATGCTCACATCACTATTCATAATCACAAGGGAAGTGATTTTGATTATTTTTGTGGTATGGCGTATGTTCGTGGACTATTTTTATAGCTTATGGTAGTAACCAAATGCGATATGTAGACTTATTGCTTAGTTAAGCTTATTATATGTATTGTGGGCTTACGGACTCAGGCCCAATAAGCCTATTTTAAGCCGTGGCTTAATGGGAGGGCTTATTGTAGTCCGGATTATTTTCTATTTATTAGTATAAGCTTATGTATATAAATGGACCTTGATTTTGGACTTGGATCGTATTATGGACTTATAAATATCTTAATGGACCCTTATTGGGCCTTAAAGCCCAATAAGCGATATTTAGTCGTTATAAGAGTTTTGACGGACTTTTAAGTGAAATGCAGTTATGAAGTGATATTAAACTATATTTTGGGGAAAAACGTTTTAATAGACGTCAAAGATCAAGATTTTGGAATTTTGTCAGAAAAATGTCGAAAGTCTGAAAAGTGTTTGGAATAAAGGTTAAAAACCTTGGAAAACGTTGTATGAGCGTACGGGTCATGTCAAAATTTTGTAAAAAGTTTATACTTAGAAATTTTACCTAAAAACATGGTTTTTGATTTTAAATAATAAAATATTATTTATTATTTTATTATTTAATAAATTCACTAAAAGAGAGAAAATTTATTTTTTTATCGGGATAACTTCAACAGATATGTTGTTTTACTAGCCTATAAACCCGTTAATAATTCACGATGCTTTTAAAAAGTTTAAAAATAGAAAAGTTACAAACACTTAAATTTAGAAAATTTATTCTATCAAACGTTTAGCGGAAAATTCAAATGATCAAGTAATAGTTATTTAACGACATAGTTTTAAGATTCATGCTTGCAATTGGAGATTAAAAGACAAGTACATTGGTTTATATAAGATAATTTTAAACAGACTAACACAAGTATTTACAAAACTTCAAACAAAACTAGGCAATAAAGAGATTAGATAGGACCACAGTTTTTAACAATAAGAATGTATATGAATAAAATCAAGGTCACAATAATTATTTTAGAGTAAAGCACAGTAATCAATTTATAAATTAGAGCACATCACTTACTTTTATAATCACAGTGCGTGTAACGTTACAAGCATAGATTACCTTCCGGTTCTAGTTTCTTGCTGACCTGGAACAATTGATTCTTCTGGAAAGATCTTGCCTGAAGCGATAATTACATAATAGCCTATAAACCGGTGATAAATCACGGTTGGCTTATAAAAAGTTTAAAAAAGCAAAGTTCAAACACTTAAATTTACAAAAATTTAATTCTTAAACGTTTAGCGGAAAATTTCGAAAGACCAAGTAATAGTTTATTTAACAGATATAGTTTTAAGATTCATGCTTGCAATTGAAGATAAAAAGACCAAGTAATAGTTTATTTAAGAACAATTTTAACAGATTAACACAAGTATTTACAAACTTCAAACAAAACTGGACTAAAAAAGAGAATAGATCGACCCACCAGTTTTAACAATAATAAATAAATAGATGAATTCAAGGTCACAGTGGCAATTTTAGAATAAAAGCACAGTAATCCAAATTATAAATTAAGAGCAGATTCACTTATTTTTTAATCACAGAGCGTTGAGTGTCACAAAAGCCCATAGATTACCTTCGGTTCTAGTTTCTTGCTGTCTGGAACATTGATTCTTTCTGAAAGATCTTGCCTGAAGCGAATAATTACATAATTAGTTCTGACATACATTTTTCAATGTTGTACATTCTTTATAATGAATGTGTGATCCTCATTATGTATCATATGTCAGGTAATTCATAATAGGTAACCTTGCGTAATTTTTTATCATATTAATTGTAGGTCGAAAGTTAAAACAATTCTATTAGTGACAAGAGAAATATAATTTGGTTGATATTAGCCATACGAAAGAACAATAGAGAGTAAATATTTTATATATCTTTATAAATGTTGTACAACATTAAAAAATTATAAATCAAACATTGTGAAAGACTAGTGTTCCCTCATTTACAGGGAAACCATCGTAAGCATTTATCAAAACACTTGTTAGGCAGCTTTAAGATGACATATCCTGTAATAAACCAAAGCCAACCCGTAAATAATTTAAACATCAACCATGATCATTAAAAGAGTAGTATTTTCTTACTAATTATGAAAAAGCCACAAAAGCACAAAACTAATAAAATGATTAAAAATCCATTAATTCATTTTGAAAGTTAATAGAGACAACCAAGATTACCATATTTGACTATCAATTGACATACACATTCAAAATATTAGTCGATTCAACCAACAATAACAAAACCCGGTTTTTGATTTCACTTAATTTTACAGCTTGCATATGGATTTTGATGAGATCGAAATATAACCTATTTTAACAAACAACCAAAAAAGTTTATATCGAGACTTAAACCCTAAATTTGGATTATATACTGAAACTAAACATATGAGTTAAACCCTTAATTTTGTATTAATCTGATTGACACATAACATTTAGTCATAAATTTCGATTTATACATACCTTCGAAAATGAGATGAATAAACTTTTGATATTGAGAAAAAAGAGACGTCGAGGTTTGGATTTCAAAATCCACCAAAATTAAGTATCAAATTCATTTCAAACAAATTTATAAATCTAGACCTTCAATCAATAAAAAATTTGTTTATTAAAATTATAATTAAGCTGCAAAAGATATGGATGTTACTCGAATGAACCAAACCAAATTTGAGTTAGAATAAAAGACATCTTGAATTTCATTCTTCAATTGGGTTTATCTCGACATCTTCAAATCAACCTGTGAAAATTGAAACGTATTAATAAATAAAGAAAGATGAAAACACTTGTGTGTGAATTTAATCTAAAATGGTATGGGCGATAGCAATGAAGATATACCCGTGATGAGTAATAGTTTGAATTTTGAACCTATCATATAATTTGTGTGAAAGAAACGCTTGATTTATGGGAGAATAAAAGCACACAGTATTTATGGTAACCTTGCATAATTTTCGGCTCATATTAATTGTGAGTCAAAAGTCACACAATCTCCATTAAATGGCAGAGTTAAATGAAATGAAGGACTTCACAGTAAATACATTTGAGCATTTCATGTTGGTATTAGTGACATCTTTTATGTTGTATTAGTGATCGTCATTTGACATAAGCAAAACATTTCAAAAAAAACATTCTTTTATTATTATATAATAAAAATAATATAGGACTATAAAAACCCGTCATAATCACGGATGGCTTATAAAAAGTTTACAAAAAGCAAAGTTCTAACACTTAATTCTAAGAAAAATTTAATTTCATAGTTTAGTCGGGAAAAATTCAAAAGACCAAGTAATAGTTTATTTGACAGATATAGTTTTAAGATTCATGCTTGCAATTGAAGATAAAAAGACCAAGTAATAGTTTATTTAAGATTAATTTTAACAGACTAACACAAGTATTTACAAACTTCAAACAAAACTGGACCAAAAAGAGAATAGATCGACCCACCAGTTTTAAAATGAATTAAATAAATATGAATAAAAATCAAGTCCAATGAGCAATTTTAAAATAAAGCACAGTAATCAAATTTATAAATTAGAGCAGATCACCTTACTTTTATAATCACAGAGCGTGAAAGTCACAAAGCATAGATTACCCTTCGGTTCTAGTTTCCTGCTGACCTGGAACAATTGATTCTTCTAGAAAGATCTTGCCTGAAGCAATAATTACATAATAGCCTATAAACCCATGATAAATCATGGTTGGATTATAAAACGTTTAAAAAAGCAAAGTTCAAACACTTATATTTACAAAAATTTAATTCTCAAACGTTTAGCGGAAAATTTTGAAAGACCAAGTAATAGTTTATTTAACAGATATAGTTTTAAGATTCATGCTTGCAATTGAAGATAAAAAGACCAAGTAATAGTTTATTTAAGAACAATTTTAAAGATTAACACAAGTATTTACAAACTTCAAACAAAACTGGACTAAAAAAGAGAATAGATCGACCTACCAGTTTTAACAATAATAAATTAATTATGAACTTGAAAATCAAGGTCACAATGAGCTATCTTTAGAATTAAAAGACGTTAAATCAAATTTATAAATTAGAGCAGATCCGCCTTATTTTTATAATCACAAGCGTGAAAGTCACAAAGCATTGATTACCCTTTCGGTTCTAGTTTCTGCTGACCTGAACAATTGATTCTTCTTGAATGATCTTGCCTGAAGCGGATATAGTATTGATTAGTTCATGCATAATTTTCTATGTTGTACATTCATTTTATAATGAATGTGTGATAACTCATAGGTATGTTTATGTATGAATTAATTATTGGTATCCTTGGCCTAATTTTTGATTCATATTTATTGTGGGGTCAAATTTAAACAATCTCATTTAAGTGATAGGAGAGAAATATAGTTGATAGATAGCCATAGGAAAGACAATAAGACGTAAATATTATAGATCTTTATATGTATGTTTACAATACATTAAAAAATTATAAATCAACATTGTGGGAAAGACTAAGTGTTCCCTTCATTTACACCGACAGCCATCGTAAGCCATTATAGCCAAACACCTTGTTAGGCGCTTTAGATGATCTCTATCCTATACATAAGCCAAAGCCAACCCGTAAATAATTTAAACATCAACCATGATCATTAAAATAGTAGTCTTTTCTTACTAATTATGAAAAAGCCACAAAAGCACAAAACTAATAAAATGATTAAAAATATCCATTAATTCGTTTTGAAAGTTAGAAGAGACAACCAAGATTACTATATTTGACTATCAATTGACATACACATTCAAAATATTAGTCGATTCAACAACATAACAAACCGGTTTTGTTTCACTTAATTTTAACAACTTGCATATAGATTTTGTTGAGATAAAATTATAACCCTATTTTAACAGACAACCTAAAAAAGTTTATATCGAGACTTAAACCCTAAATTGGGATTATATACTGAAACTAACCATATGAGTTAAACCCTTAATTTTGTATTAATCTGATTGACACATAACATTTAGTCATAAATTTTGATTTATACATACCTTCGAAAATGAGATGAATAAACTTTTGTTATTGAGAAAAAGAGAGTCTGAGGTTGTGAATTCAGAATATCACCAAAATTATAGATCAAATTCATTTACATACAAATTTATGAATCTAGACTCTTCAATCAATAAAAAAAATTGTTATTAAAATTATATTAAAGCAGCAAACAAGATTAGATGGATGTTTACTCGAATGAACAAACCAAAATTTGAGTTAGAATAAGGAACATCTTGAATTTCATTCTTCAATTGGTTTATCTCGACTTCTTCAAATCAACTGTGAAATTGAACGCGTATTAATAAAAAATGAAAGATGAACATTGATGTGTGAATTTAAATTAAATAAAAGTATGGCGATTGCAATGATGATGTTAACATGGATGAGTAAATCGCTTTGAATTTTGTAACCTATCACATAATTTGTGTGAAAAGAAACGCTTGTTTTATGGGAGTATAAAATGCAACAGTATTTATGGTAACCTTGCAATAATTTTCGGCTCATATAATGTGAGTCAAAAGTCAACTATCTCCATTAAATGGAGAGTTAAATTGAAATGAAGGACTTTCACAGTTAATAATTTGCATTTCATGGTGGTATTAGTTGGACTTAATTTAGGATGTTCATTAGTGATGTCATTTGTGACATAAAGCAACATGTCAAAAAAACCTCTTTATTTTATATATATATATAATTATATATTATATATATATTATATATATATATATATATATATATAGATATATATATATATATATATATATATATATGCATAACTATTTCATATATATATTTATATTTTATATATATAATATATATATTATATAATATATTTATATATATATAGATATATTTTATATATATATATATATATATATTATATATTATATATATAATAAAAAGAATGTTTTTTTGAAATGTTGCTTATGTCCACAAATGACCATCACTAATGACAATAAATGGATGTCCTATACCGAAATGGAAATGCAAATTATTAACTGTGAAGTCCTTCATTTCATTTAACTCTGCCATTTAATGGAGATTGTGTGACTTTTGACTCACAATTAATATGAGCCGAAAATTATGCAAGGTTACCATAAATACTGTGTGCTTTTATTCTCCATAATCAAGCGTTTGATTTCACACAAATTATATGATAGGTTCAAAATTCAAACGATTACTATCATGGGTACATCTTCCATTGATATCGCCATAACTTTTTTTTAGTTTAATTTCACACATCAATGTTTCATCTTCTTTTTTATTAATACGTTTCAATTTTCACAGGTTGATTTGAAGATGTCGAGATAAACCATTGTAGAATGAATTCAGATGTCTTTTTTTCTATCTCAAATTTGGTTTGGTTCATTCGGTATCATCATATCGTTTTGTGCCTAATTATAATTTTAATAAACAATTTTTTTATTGATTGAAGGTCTAGATTTATAAATTTGTTTGAATTAAATTTGATATTATTTTGGTGATTTGAATTCACAACCTCGACGTCTCTTTTTTCTCAATATCAAAAGTTTATTCATCTCATTTTCGAAGGTATGTATAAATCGAAATTTATGACTAAATGTTATGTGTCAATCAGATTAATACAAAATTAAGGGTTTAACTCATATGGTTAGTTTCAGTATATAATCCCAATTTAGGGTTTAAGTCTCGATATAAACTTTTTTGGTTGTCTGTTAAAATAGGTTATTTTTGATCTATCAATATCTTATGCAAGTTGTAAAAATAAGTGAAATAAAAACGGGTTTTGTTATTGTGGCTGGTTGAATCGACTAATATTTTGAATGTGTATGTCAATTGATAGTCAAATATAGTAATCTTGGTTGTCTCTTCTAACTTTCAAAACGAATTAATGGATATTTTTAATCATTTTATTAGTTTTGTGCTTTTGTGGCTTTTTCTGACATTAGTAAGAAAAGTACTAACTATTTTAATTGTATCATGGTTGATGTTTAAAATTATTTACGGTTTGGCTTGGCTTATTATAGGATATGTCATCTTTAAAGCTGCACTAAAGTGTTGCTATAATGCTTACGATGGCTGTCGTGTAAATGTTGGGAACACTTATCTTTCACTAATGTTGATTTATAATTTTTTAATGTTGTCATACAATTATAAGGAACTATAAAATTTACTCCTATTGTTCTTTCTATGGGCTATATCTAACAATTTATATTTCTCTCTATCACTTAATTGAGATTGTTTTTCATTTGACTCACAATTAATATGAATTCAAAATTAGGGCAAGGTTACCATTTATGAATTTCATACATATCATACCTTTGAGGTTATCACACACTTAATTATAATGAATGTACAACATGAAAATTATGCATGAATCTGAATTATGTAATTATCGCTTCAGGCAAGATCTTTCTAGGAAGAATCAATGTTCAAGGTCAGCAAGAAAACTAGAAACGTGAAGGTAATCTATGTTTGGACTTTCACGCTCGTGATTATAAAAACTAAGGTGCTTGCTCTAATTTATAATTTGTTAAAGTGCTTTATTATAAATTTGCTCATTGTGACTTCGATTTTCTTTCATATTTTATTTTATTATTGTTTAAACTGGTAGGTCGATTATCTCTTTTTTAGGTCCTGTTTTGTTTGAAAGTTTGTAAATATTGTTGTTTAATCTTTAAAAATTGTTCTTAAATAAAACTTTTTATTGGTCTTTTTTTCTTCAATTGCATGCATGAATCTTAAAACTATTATTGTTAAAATAAACTATTAAGTGGTTCTTTCAAAATTTTCCGCTAAACGTTTGAGAATTAAAATTTTTGTAAATTTAAGTGTTTGAACTTTGCTTTTTTTAATACGTTTATAATCACACATGATTTATCATGGGTTTTTTGCTCATTATGTAATTATCGCTTCAGGCAAGATCTTTCTAGAAGAATTAATTGTTCCAGGTCAGCAAGAAACTAGAACCGGAAGGTAATCTATGCTTTGTGACTTTCACGCTCTGTGATTATAAAAGTAAGGTGCTTTGCTCTAATTTATAAATTTGATTACTGTGCTTTATTTTAAAATTGCACATTGTGACTTGATTTTTATTCATATTTATTTATTATTGTTAAAACTGGTGGGTCGATCTATTCTCTTTTTGGTCCAGTTTTGTTTGAAGTTTGTAAATACTTGTGTTAGTCTGTTAAAATTAATCTTAAATAAACTATTACTTGGTCTTTTTATCTTCAATTGCAAGCATGAATCTTAAAACTATATCTGTCAAATAAACTATTACTTGGTCTTTTGAAATTTTCCGCTAAACGTTTGAGAATTAAATTTTCTTAAATTTAAGTGTTTGAACTTTGCTTTTTTAAACTTTTTATAAGCCATCCGTGATTTATGACGGGTTTATAGTCTATATTATTTTATTATATATAATAAAAGAATGTTTTTTTGAAATGTTGCTTATGTCACAAATGACATCACTAATGACATCATAAATGATGTCACTAAATTCCCAAACATGTGGAAATGCAAATTATTAACTGTGAAGTCCTTCATTTCATTTAACTCTGCCATTTAATGGAGATTGTGTGACTTTTGACTCACAATTAATATGAGCCGAAAATTATGCAAGGTTACCATAAATACTGTGTGCTTTTATTCTCCCATAAATCAAGCGTTTCTTTCACACAAACTTATAGATAGGGTTTCAAATTCCAAATATTACTCTTCAGGGTTATATCTTCATTGCTTATCGCCATACCTTTTTTATGTTTAAATTCACCCACTTCAATTTCATCTTCTTTTTTATTAATTACGTTTTCTTTTCAACAGTTGATTTGAAGATGTCGAGAATAAACCCAATTGATGCATGGAAATTCAGATTGTCTTTATTCAAACTTCAAATTTGGTTTGGTTCATTCGAGTAACATCCATATCTTTTGCAGCTTAATTATAATTTTAATAAACAAATTTTTTATTGATTGAAGGTCTAGATTTATAAATTTGTTTGAAATGAATTTGATATTATTTTGGTGATTTGAATTCACAACCTCGACGTCTCTTTTTTCTCAATATCAAAAGTTTATTCATCTCATTTTTGAAGGTATGTATAAATCGAAATTTATGACTAAATGTTATGTGTCAATCAGATTAATACAAAATTAAGGGTTTAACTCATATGTTTAGTTTCAGTATATAATCCAAATTTAGGGTTTAAGTCTCGATATAAACTTTTTTGGTTGTTTGTTAAAATAGGTTATATTTCGATCTCATCAAAATCCATATGCAAGCTGTAAAATTAATTGAAATCAAAAACGGGGGTTTTGTTATTGTTGGTTGAATCGACTAATATTTTGAATGTGTATGTCAATTGATAGTCAAATATGGTAATCTTGGTTGTCTCTTCTAACTATCAAAATGAATTAATGGATTTTTAATCATTTTATTAGTTTAGTGCTTTTGTGGCTTTTTCATAATTAGTAAGAAAAGACTACTCTTTTAAGGTTCATGGTTGATGTTTAAATTATTTACGGGTTGGCTTTGGCTTATTACAGGATATGTTATCTTAAAGCTGCCTAACAAGTGTTTGATAAAATGCTTAACGATGGTTGTCATGTAAATGAGGGAACACTTAGTCTTTCACAATGTTGATTTATAATTTTTTAATGTTGTACATACATTATAAAGATCTATAATATTTACTCTCTATTGTTCTTTCTTATGGCTATATCTAACAACTTATATTTCTCTTTGTCACTTAATTGAGATTGTTTAACTTTTGACCTACAATTAATATGAATAAAAAATTATGCAAGGTTACCATTATGAATTCATACATATGATACATATGAGGTATCACACATTCATTATAATGAATGTACAACATTGAAAAATTATGCATGAACTAATTATGTAATTATCGCTTCAGGCAAGATCTTTCCAGAAGAATCAATTGTTCCAGGTCAGCAAGAAACTAGAACCGGAAGGTAATCTATGCTCTTGTGACTTTCACGCTTGTGATTATAAAAAAATAAGGTGCTCTGCTCTAATTTATAAATTTGATTACTGTGCTTTATTCTAAAATTGCTCACTGTGACTTGATTTTCATTCATATTTATTTATTATTGTTAAAACTGGTGGGTCGATCTATTCTCTTTTTAGTCCAGTTTTGTTTGAAGTTTGTGGAATCATCTTGTGTTTAATACTTTTAAAAATTTGTTCTTAAATGAAACTATTACCTTGGTATTTTTATCTTCCAATGGCAAGCATATGGAATCTTAAAAACTACTATCATGTTAAATAATATATTACGTAGGTCTTCGAAAATTTTCCGCTCTCCTGCTAAAGTTTAAGAATTAAAATTTTTGTATATTTTATGTGTTTGAAACTTTGCTCCTTTTTTAAACTTTTTATAAGCCCACGTGATTTATCAACCGGTTTATAGGCCTATTTTGTAATTATCGCTTTCGTATTATTTTCTGTTTTTGCATTGTTTGTCTAATCTCACATATATTATTATTCAAATTCTTTCACCACTAGGCATGATCTTTCCAGAAGAATCAATTGTTCCAGGTCAGCAGGAAACTAGAACCGGAAGGTAATCTATGCTTTGTGACTTTCACGCTCTGTGATTATAAAAGTAAGGTGATGTGCTCTAATTTATAAATTTGATTACTGTGCTTTATTCTAAAATAACTTATTGTGACTTGATTTTATTTCATTATTCATTATTATTGTTTAAAACTGAGTGGTGTCAATTAATTGTCTACTACTAAAAATAGATAGAAAAGTTTGATCAAGTTTACCATATTACCCTTTCTTGAAATTATAATTACAAACTTTAAAGAAGACTTTAATTAATTAGCTAAGGGTAAAATTGTCATTCTGTTAAAAAGTAAGAAAGAGAAAGCTGTAATAAATGCACTTTTCTTAAACTGTGTGTTTTTTGTCGGGGGACAATAATTTTGAGACGGAGGGAGTATTTATAATTATTAATTATAAATATATCTCGACAAGTCCATTCGGTACACCTTAATCACTTCAAAATAATCATTCCTTGATTGAAAACGACACCTTTAATCACAACAAACACCTTAGAAAAGTTTTGAGAAAAAATATATTTTTTTGTCTTTTAGTAAATTTATTAATTAAATAAAATATAAAATAATATTTTATTATTAAAAATCAAAAATCATGTTTTAAGTAAAATTTCTAAGTATAAACTTTTTACGAAATTTCGACATGACCTATTCGTGTTTACAACGTTTTTCCAAGGTTTCAAACCTTAATTTTCAAACACTTTTCACAATTCGACACTTTTCAACAAAATTCTAAAATCTCAAACTTTAACGTTCACCAAAACGTTTTCCCTAAAATAACGATAATATCACTTCGTAAATACATTTTGCTTTCAAAAAGTCCACCAAAACTCTCAAAATGACCGAATATCGCTTATTGGGCCTCAAGGCCCAACAAGGGTCCACTAGGACATTTATAAGTCCAAAACCAAGGTCCATTTATATATATAAGTATATACTTATATGTAGAAATAATCCAGACCACAATAAGCCCTCCCGTTAAGCCGCGACTCAAATAGACTTATTGGGCCGTGAATCCATAAACTCCACAATACATATATTAAGCTTAACCATAAGCTAATAAGCTGCGTATCGCATTTGGTTACCATCATAAGCTATAAAAATAGTCCACAAACATACACCATATCACAAAAATAGTCAAAATCACTTTCCTAGTGATTTTGAAAAGTGACGTGGCATTTAAGCCTAAAATAAGCCATGAAATAGCTTAAAAATAAGCCCGAATAAGCTATACAAGCTACTATTAGAAATAAAGCTATCTAGCAACATATGTTATTCAAGCATCACGACCACAACATCAAAACTAAAAAAAACCCTCTTTTCCTTTTTAAATCCAATGTACCAAACACCCCTTTATATATCCGTTTCATTTCCAAAAATCGATTTTCACAACGATCAACTTGTACAACTTACATCTATGCATCAAAATAAACCCAAAAGGACAAACGAAATTTAAATTTGAAAACTTACAAGAAAATCTTCAAAAATATAGATTTCGACACGAACTGGACAACCCAAACGTTATTTAAATGAATACCCAAATACTCGTATCAACCCGGATTATCACGTTCTCGATCAAAGTTGGAAAATTTATGATGTTTGTGGTGGTGTAGGTGGCGGACGAACAAAGCACACACACACACAAGTGCGTGTTATTTTTTTGAAAATGAGAATGAATGGAAAATGCTAGTGGAAGAATATAAGTGTAGCAAATGTCGTAGACAACCATGGCAATAAATTAGCCTCCTTGTCCCTCTTCACCATCTTGACCGGCCATGGGATCCTATGGGGTCTCGGGCCTTTCTTTTCGTGTCGGTATCACTTAAAAGCCCGTAAAACTCAACCGTAAAATTTTCTCCAAAGTTAATTAGCATTTTATTCATCTTAAAAATACTTTTCCATTAACCTAGAGTATTACACGACATATTTTCACTTTAAACCCTTCAAAACTCATTTGGACATTACGGACGGGTCATAACTCCGTTTTTTCGGCTTTTCTCAAAATTCACGGGTCAAACCACCGGAATACAAATAACATAATAATAACCTCCAAAAAAGAATATTATTCACAAATAACCATAAATTACCATAATTCTCAACAAACCCATCACCGTCAACACGATACAAAATCTGAATAAACTGACAAACGTCAAAGGACTATAAATTATATATTCAGAACACAAAAAGGGCAAAGGTTAACACTTGTAGCATAGCAAGTACTACGAAAAACAACATAACTTGTTTAGTGCACCAAATTACCATTGTTGAGTTTAATAATAAATTCATTAGTCCTATGAATATTCGTTAAGATATGTATCAAACTAATAACCCTCAAATATATATATATATATATATATATATATATATATATATATATATATATATATAAGAGTTAGGTATCAAATGAGAAGCTTTCCTTAAAATAAGAAGGATAAGAGATTAACTAAAAACCGCTATATCTTAGAAAGTCACCGATTTAAATTATATGCATCTCTATAACATGATTAGATGCATTAATAATGCATCATAATGTGATTTCTAGCTTTTTAATTAGATTACATCTATGTATATAAAAAGCATATCATTATTGTCTCTCATTTGTTTTTTTGTTCCTCTACATGTGCCAAAATCCAAAAAAAAAATCATTTGCACCATCTACACATCAAATATCTTTCCGAAACTCAAAATGGAGCATCTAAATGATAGGATATTGCATCTAATGCCAGTCATTGCATCTTAAATATTGATTTTAGTCACTTATTCTCACCACTACTTATTTTTAATTTACTTCTCACAGGATCCCTAACTAATATAAATATAGTATATATATATATATATAAATATATATATATATATATATATCTACATAACAAAGTATCATGACAAATTATTCTTAGGAAAGAATAATAAGAATAATCAACAACACGGGTAAATCGGGTTTTTATCCCTTCCCCCTCGGTGAGAGGTGAATGGAAATCTACGTTCATGTTGTAAATCGAGCTTGATTGTCATTTAAGTTTTGGTTTTAGTTTCTAAATCTACTAATGCGAAGAGGAAACCAATAAAAGCACGCTATTCAAGAAATGGAGGCAAACTTAAAAAAATCTAAAAACAATTAAAAATATTCAACACAAAATAAATCTAAATTCAAATTTAATAATACTAAATCAACTAAAGTGACAAATGAAAACTTTAAAAAAAATAAAAATGCAAATTTCTAAAACTTAAATTAATAAAACTATTTTCTAAAAACAAAAATTATTTTTCTATAATTTTTAAAACTATTTAAACTAATTTTTATAACTAGTTCGGTTTAAAAATAGAATAAAAATACTAAACGTAAATTATAAAATTTGAGAAAAATACTTTAGCTTAAACTGAAGTACATAAATAAAAACGACCAAAAAGCTATAGGAAATAAGCCCTGAAAATTCGAATAAGCTAAATCAGCTAAAATAAGACTTGTATTGTAACACCCCCAAAAATCAGGACAACGCAACGGAATGGTAACATTGGGGTGCTACTTCAGGGCACAAAACACAAGTCACGGAAAACGACCTCAAAAGAGACGTTTAAATAAATAGTCACATCGTTATATAAATCAGAGTTTACAAATTATTTAATGGTACTCAAAATTAATAAGCGTTCAAAAATATATCCGAGCTACTCTAATGCTCCAATGCTCCACTACTAATAAATAACCTGAGAAAATAAACATGCAAAAACGGTCATACATAAAGTTGGTGAATTCATAGTTTAAGTAAAGAGCCAGTGTTGAAATAATTTAAGAAATGTCTTTTGTAAGAAAGTGAGTAGCGTTACATATTCAATGTGATATTTCCTGAAATCCAAGTAGTGATTCAGTAATCAAGTAATGTATAGTAGTGGACCAACAGTCCGTAGTAAGGGGACTAAGTACATATTCCGAAGTCCAAAACAAGTAATTGTAGACAAGAGAAACAACATACATCAAGTCTAAGTATATAAGTATTCATTGCACTAAGCATCATGACCCCGAAGTCCTTAACTAGTTTGTTGCCTCCAGAATGTATAGTATGCTTGCCAACAACCTAAAAGTATTCCAATGTTTAAAATTGCAAAAATAAAAACCATGGTCAACTTGTGACCAGAAATTACACGTGGGTGAAATTGTCAAGTCCCGATAGATCATTATCCACAACAACTCGTCGGCTCCACTACAAAAGCAATTGACGGTTCAAGATAATAGTAGGGATTTTAATTGCAATAGTGGTAACTTAGGCAATATATTTCAGGACTATTAATCTGGATAGCATACAGTTTAAAACACTTTTGAAAAAACGCACTTAGAAAAAACACTTGTGCCAATAGAAAAACAAGCAATTGTAATTCACGCCCTTAGAGTTTTTGTAAAACAATAAAGTAGTAAAAAGGGTCAATAGAACTCACAAAGTATTGAAAGGTAATTGTACTGTAAATATATACAAGTTTTGTAAAACGAGCATGTATCTCCCCTCTCGGGTTTAAAAAACATTGAAAAGATTTGAAATGCGAGACTACGAACTCACAAAGTATGAAAAGTAATCAGCAATTGATTATAAGATAAACGAGTATGTAAAAGAGTTTGTAACAAGCATGTATCCCCCTCGCGGGTTTATAAAGCCTGTAAATAAGTAAAATGCCTATGCTAAGAATCTCACCATTGCAACAAAACCTTCAACATAAACAAAACAAATCCAAATCACTACTAGCATTGAAGTTGATTAAATAATCAGGTAAATGTCAGAAAAAGTAACACGAAAATATCCGAAAGCAACCTAAGTCAATAAGGTCTTAAAATACCAAGTACTTTAATTAAATAACAATAAATATAATCTTATTTTTGTTAATAACGTACTATCGTTTCGGAGCTATTCAAATTAAAAGAGTTCATGACATGGACGTACGAGGATCTAGATAACTTTAAATCGTAAATCCAACAACGTCGTCAATACGCCATCCGGAGAGGCTCATTATGAAATTCCCTAGTAATTCGCACTTTGGTAACTATAACACCATATATATATCTATATAGCAACCTCACCATCTAGTTGCGTTTGTGAAATAATGTTCAAATTGGCATTTGATAATTAAATTCCAAGTATTATCCCGTATAATCTTAAATGGATTAATCCGCCTTTGTAAAATAATATTTATAAAGTCTAAATAAATTATCAAATATTTATTTAAATGATTCCATAAAGTTTTGCAAAAAGTTTTAATTAAAAACGAACCAAAACACTATTCACCTCAGAAATAGTGCACAAGTTAAAAAATATTGTTGTAACATTCTCGTTTTTAAAAAAACCCTTTGTGTACTGTTTCCTTCGTTCACGAATAATAACCAAAAGAAGGCTTTCCGTATTTTTAAAAAGTTAAAATCTGCTGATGAATAGTACTTTTACTATTCATGAATAGTAATAATTTATATAAATTTAATTAGCTTAATCGTATAATCGTCATAAACTTATCGTGTTTATAAAAAAAAAACCTCCGATTTTTAGTGATTCTTTCGAGCACGTTCTTGTAATTGAAAGTTTTATCATATTATTGATGTTTATAAAGTATAAGTTTCTGTGATGAATAGTAACGTTTTATAAAATTTGTTTTATAAAGTATTAAACCTATCGTAAATTGTAAATAACGTATCTTCTTCTTATTAAATCGTTTTTTTTTTCCGAGTTCTTTATGACCCCTCGATCCCCTTGTTACGCATGTATACTTTATATAAAATCATAAAACATATATGTAAATTTTGAATTACAAACAGCCCCTTAAGATATTTTTCTCAAAATGTGTTTAAAACTTGTTTTTTAGGACTTTTTAGCTTTATCACTTTGTTACAAACCCATTAGAACCCTTAATATCTTATGTCTTACATATATTAGCCTATTAGGTCAATTTGTTCAAGATTTCGATATAACAAGTGTCTAAATCTCACTTTTAAATCAAAACCGCATTAAAGAAACCCAAATGGTGATTTAGCAACTAAAAACATGTAAACACAAATAAAATCATGAAAATGAAACAAGTATAAAAGATATTTAGATAACCTTAAGAAGGATGAATGAGAATGGAACAAATTATCTAAAACCTTGTTTTGATATCAAAACCCGAGATTATAACACTAGAAAAACCCATAATTCCTTTGAAACCAATCTTGCACAAACTTTTTCTTAAATCTTTCGAACGAAAAAATCAACCCTCCGATCTTTTCTTAGAACACCTTAGAATATAGATGTACGAACAATTGTATTTGATCCTAGAAAATCAAGTATGGGATGTGTTATGGAGAATGGTTTTGAGCCTGATATATGATGAGAGAGAAGAGAGAGATTTTTGTGTTTAACACCTTAGGAATGTGTTTTGTATGTTTTTTTTACTAGTTAAGCCTTTATATAGGGCTTAACTAAGGTTAAGAAACTCTAGTTAAGTTAACTAGGGTTAAGTTAAAGGAAAATATCTAAAAGATATTTTAGATAAATATCTAATAAATATCTTATAAATATCTAATAAATATCTTATAAATATCTTGTTAATTAAACGCGAGCTATGACCAAGGTTGAGGAACAAAGATGACACGGTTCATAAAATGATATTTTATGATCATAAGAATAATAACGAGACACGTCATAAATTTTACGAAGCTCGAAACGATTAACGAACGCGCGGTCAAATGTCGACTCGCGGAACGTCAAAAAAATGAAAGTAACCCAATCTTTTCCAAACTTTTCATAATAAATTCGAAAATATTTATTATCGACAAATAAAATGTTAAATGTCGACACTCCACGTTATCACAGGAAACTCGTAAAATAATGTGACGTCGAAAATGACCTGAAATTACGGAATGTTACAGTCCTTCCCCGTTAAATGAGCCTTGTCCTCAAGGCTCAAGTTGCGACACTTGACGAAGGTACGGGTTTGGAGAAAGATGCGGATATTTCATCCGAAATTGTGTTGATGAAGAGGTGTAGGTTTTAAGGTGATTACTCTCAGCATGACATGGTCTTTCCTGAATGCATAGGTAATCAGTCTATGCACCACCAAATATACATAGGTGATTAATCCTATGTATATTTTAAGGTCCAATGAAGATTGCTATTTTTCGTCAAAAATGTGTGATGTAGGAAATGTATCAAATAGTTTTATAACGAAATGAAATAGTCAGTAAAGTAAACGTGAAGTAGCTCATAGGGTGACAACAAAATAGTCTATAGGTTGACATCGAGATTGTTTGTAAAGTGATAGGTCACAACAAGTATCAAGAATATCCGAACAAATGCAGAAAAGAACAGAAGTAGTCAACGAAAATGAACGTAAAGATTTATTCAATCAATAAAATGAACGTAAAAAGTCGTGTTTCTAAAGGTAGGTGCTCCAAAGTGATACGGATGAGGTGACAAGTTAATTAACGTACTCCCATCAACTGGAAGGCTTCAAAAAGATGGATTACGAAACAACATGTGCGATTCAAAATCATAAGAAGAGTGTTCCAACTCAGAGTCGAATGGTAAAGTAACTAGTAGAATTTACAAAATATGCCGAATTTTCGATATCATCAAAAGGGAATAAAGTAAAGTCGCGTAAATGATCGAAGTTAATCGTAAGATATCAAGAAGAAATTATCTCATATGTATAGGTATCCATATATAATACCAGTATTGACGCTTAAGGGAGTAAAATGAGAAATCAGGAAGTACACAAAAATCAGAATGTTTAATATTTATATATCAGACCGATATAAGGTAAATAGTAAAGACGTCATATTAAAAGACGTAAGAAACGAAATCATAGTCTAGTAGTAAATACGACATTATCCAAGTAATATTAGTAGGGATGCAAAAGATAGCATATAAGTTACCTGGAAGAAAGCGCGCAACGATATCGTATAAACAAGGAAAGACTCTATATTTGAAAACATGGTCATAGTCTAGTTTTTGAAAACGACCTAGTTTCTCTAGTGACTTCCAGCTCTGATACATCTGTAACACCCCCAAAAAAGCATGACAACTAGCAGCGGAATGGAACAATTGGTTGCTACTTTCAGGCACAAAACACAAGTCACCGAAAATACCTCAAAAGAGACGTTTTAAATGAATATTCACATTCGTTATATTAAAATCAGAGTTACAAATATTTAATGGGTACTCAAATTATTAAGCGTTCAAAAAAATATCCTGCGAACTCGTGAATGCTCCAATGCTCCACTATCAAATAATAACCTGATAAAAACATGCCCAAAAAACTGTCAAGCATAAAGTTGGTGAATCTTAGGTTTAAGTAAAAGCATGTTGAAATAATTTAAGAAATGTCCCTTTGTAAGAAAGAGTAGGCGTTACAACTATTTCAAGTGTTTGTATTTCTGAAATCCAAGTAGTGATTCATTAAATCAAGTAATGTTTAAATGGACGCATAAGATCGAAGTAATGGGGACTAAGTACATAATCCGAAAGTTCCAAAACAAGTAATGTAAGACAATAGAAACACATTCATCAATCTAATTAATAAGTATTATATGCACTAATCTTCATGACCCCGAAGGTTCCTTAACTAGTTTTTTGTGCCCCAAATGTATAGGAAGACTTGCCACAAACCTAAAAGTATTCTCAATTGATAAATGCCCCATGGTCAAACATGTGACCAAAATCCGAACGTGGGTATTGTCAGACCGATAGATTCCTATCCACAAACACTCGCTGCTCACTACAATAGCAATTGACGGATCATGATAAAGTAGGGACTTAATTGGCAAATAGTGGTAACTTAAGACATTAACTATCAGGCAGTAATCTGGATAGCATACAGTTTAAAACACTTTGAAAACACTTAGAAAAACACGTGTGTCCAATAGTAAAACAAGCAATGTAATTCACCCCTTAGAGTTTGTAAAACAATTAAGTAGTAAAAAGGGGGCTATGAACTCACAAAGTATTGAAAGGTAATTGTACTGTAGTAAAATATACAAGTTTGTAAACGAGCATTAGTAATCCCTCGAGGGTTTAATAAAAATTGAAAAGATTGAAATGCCGAGACTATGAACCACCAAAGTATTGAAAAAGTAATCACATTGTTATATTTAGATAAAACGAGTATGTAAAAGAGTTGTAACAAGCATGTATCCCCCTCGCGGGTTTATAAAGCATGTAAATAAGTAAAAGCGAGGCTATGAATCTCACCTTAGAAGTGAAGTGATGAAATAATTAGGTAAATGGCAAAAAATGTATCACGGAAATATCCGAAAGCAACCTAAGTAAATATGGGTCGTATAAGTACCAAGTACTTAAATTAATACCATTTAATATAATCTTATATGTTGTTATTAAATGCGTACTATCGTTCGGCGGCTATCATGAATTAAATAGTTCATAGAAAGACTTACTAGGAAGCTAGGATACTTTAAATCGTTAAATCCAACCACTCGTCAATACGCCATCCGAAGTATACCGTCAATATGAAATTCCCTATAATATCGCAAATTTTGGTAACTATATACCACATATAATTTCTATATATTCTACTCACCATCTAGTTGCGTTTTGAAAATTATGTTCAAATTGCATTGATAATTAAATTCCATTGTGATATATCTCCGAATAACCTTTCAATGGTTTAATCGCCTTTGAAAATAATATTTATAAAGTCAAAACTAATTAAAAAATAATATTTAACCCGATTCCCAATAAAGGTTTTGCAAAAAGTTTTAATAAAAACGAATCAACACTATACACGCTCAGGAAATAGTGCACAAGTTAGAAAATAGTGTGTGTAACTTCTCGTTTTAAACCCGTTGTGTACGTTTCCTTCTTTCACAGAAAATCATATGCTTTTCGTATTTTTAAAAAGTAGAAATCTGTTTGTATGAATAGTACTGTTTACTATTCATGAATAATAATAATTATAAAATTTTATTAGCTAATCTGAAATAATCGTCATAACTTATTCCCGTATTTAAAAAAACTCCGAGTTTAATTGATTCTTTTCGAGCAACGTCTTGTAAATTAAAGTTTTATCATATTATGATGTTTAAAAAGGATAATTTTTCATGTGATGAAATAGTACTTTTATAAAAATTGTTTTATAAAAGTATTAACTATCGTAAACTGTAAATAGCGTATCTTCTTCGTATTAAATCGTTTTTCGAGTTCCTCGTTGTATGACCCCAGGGAGTCTTATCCAATGTTACATAACTACAAAAACACCCCACCACGCCCCATCCAAAATCTGTGTAAATTATAATAAAACAAACAGCCCCTTCATAAATTTTCTCAGAATGTGTTTAAAACTTGTTTTATAGACCTTTTTAGCTTTACCACATTTGTTACAAAACCCCATAGAACCCGTTAAAAGCTTATGTCATACAGAAATATGTAGCTCCATTAGGACTTATTTAGTTCAAGATCTCGATATAACAAGTGTTATAATCTCACTTTTAATCAAAACCCAATTAAAGAAACCCTAAATGGGTGATTTAGAGCTAAAAAGAACACTGATAACACACATAAAAGTCATGAAATAAAAGAATAAAGGTATTTAGTATAAACCATTAAGAAAGTGATGGAAAGATGAAAAACAATAATCTAAACCCTTGTTTTGGATATCAAACCCTAGATTATACACCACTAGAAAACCCTTAATACTTTGAAACCCGAATCATGGCGACAAACTTTCTTAAAACTTCTGAAACGATAAATCACCCTCCGATCTTATCTTAGAACACCTTAGAATAGATGTAAAACAATTGTAATTTGATCTAGAAAATCAAAGAATGATGTGATTTAGGAGATGGTTTTGAGCCGTGATATATGATGAGAGAAATGAGAGAGATTTTTGTGTTTTACACCTTAGGAATGTGTTTTGTATGTTTTTCTTACTAGTTAAGCCTTTATATAGGGCTTAACTAAGGTTAAGAAACTCTAGTTAAGTTAACTAGGGTTAAGTTAAAGGAAAATATCTAAAAGATATTTTAGATAAATATCTAATAAATATCTTATAAATATCTAATAAATATCTTATAAATATCTTGTTAATTAAACGCGAGCTATTACCAATTTGAGAACAAAGATTGACAACGGTCATAAAAATGATATTTTATGATCAATAATAATAATAACGAGACACTCGTAAATTTTACGAAGCTCGAAAACGATTAACGAACGCGCGTTCAAATGTCTACTCGCGGAACGACCAAAAAAAAAAAAAGTCAACCAATCTTTTCCAAAATTTGTTATAATAAATACGAGAAATATTTATTATCGAACAAAGATAAAATGTTAAATGTCACACATCACATCACGAAAACTCATGAAAATAGATGACGTCAAAAATGACCTGAAATTACGGTAATGCTAACAAGTATAAAGGAAACCAAAGCAACCCATGTGACAGAAAAGTCCCAAAGGGCAGGATGGTTAAGAAAGTGTGTATTTAAATGGGAGGAGTCACAAGTTTCTGAGCCGTGCCCACAATTTTTGGAAAAACATTTTATTTTTTATTTTTCTTCTAAAACAGATTAAGCTAAGTAAAATAAGCACATTCAGTAAAAGGACTTAAGCATGAAATTCTATAAATAAGCTAGAATAGGCAAATCAAAAACCGGAAAGAGACTAAATCTACTTATTACTAAACAGATTTTAGCACTTAGCTTTTAGGACTCAAAAAGCTATTTGAAAACCAAAATCTGAAAACGTACTTCACCTAGACTCAGATAAAGCAATAAAAACTATAAATACTCAAATCTAAAATAATCTAAAAAAAAAAAAACATCAAAATATTTTAAAACATTTAACCTCAAAGAGACATTAAAAGGATTTTGACCAAAAATTTTAAGCTTAAAATTTGAACAAATAAGCATAAAAAATAAGAGAAATCATGAAAACAGATTTAAGGGACTAGACCTCAATTAACGCAATAAGCTAGAAAAAGCAAATAATTTAAAGAAATAAGGCTAGAAAATGTGAAGTTTGAAAATGACTGCATACAAGAGACTTAATTTTTGGCTTTTGTTATGAAAAAGCTAATTTGCATAACATACAAAATAGGACTAAATAAGCCGAATAAAAGGCTAAAAATCTAAAACAGATATAAAATTATGTTAACTTAAGCTAACCAAATTATAAAAAGCAAAATCTAAAACTAATTAAGCCAAAAAGCTAAAAAAATAGTTAAACCAAACACCCCTTTAAAAACTGAAATCACACTTTAAGGCTTAAACATATCTTATGAGTTCTTAATAAGCAAAAACAAAATGAATTAGACAAAGTCATATTAAAGCAAATAAGCAAAACAAATCCAAATAAACATTATAAAAAAAAATTACTAAAGCACATACAAACAACATTAACTGGTTATTCAAACAGTATTAACTCTAAAATAGACAAATTTCATAAAAACTCAACTTAAACTACTTATCAGCTAAGATCTAAATACTGTAAACTATTATGAGGTAACTTAAGCACAAAAGCAACAATAATAAGCACTAATTAAGCAGTTGAATAAGCAACAAAAGAAGTTAAGCTAAAAAGTGAAAATGAAACATACATTGTCCTTTGCTCAAACAAGGACTTAAACTGCTCTTAAGAGCTCAATCTACAAGCTAGCTTAAAGAATAAGCTCTTAATATGCCCTATAATCCATTCCAGATCTGGCTTATCTTCCAAATGGCTTATTCAGTTATTTTGAGTGGATTTGAGTGAACTGCTTATTCAGTTAAGCTATAAGCTTAGCTAACTGAATAATATTAAAGCTTAATTTATTATAAATATCTTATTTAAGATTATTCAAAACACATCTTAAACAAATTTGAATTGAAGTAAAGACAGAATTCAAAACATTATAAAAGTAAACTGAATTTTTATTACTAATAAAAGAGATTACAAGCTTTTTAAAAGGAAATTATAAAAGAAAATACAATAAGCTAAACTTTAAGCTAAATAACTACTAAAAGCTAACTACTAAAAAGACTACTTAAAAACTACGCCTACACATGTCTGTTTAAATCCTCGTCTCTATTAATAGTGGATGTGGGGGTGGAGGGGAAGCTTCTAGGTCTTTAGGAGCGTCTTCAGTCTTCAATCTCGTCCCTTGATTTCCAAATCCATCGTCATAGCCCTTGGATCCTCTCCACGTCTTTGTAGCCAATAGGAGTGCTTGGGATTGCCAACGTGGCCTGCTGTGATGTCAGAGGTGCCACGTTGGCCTTCTAGAAGGGATGGGAGCATGTGTGGGGAGATGAGTTTACCTTGTGTAAATTGTACTTGTGTAAAAACGGAATTGAGATATAATAGAAATATTTACCACAGGGTTATAACTTTGACTTGGTACCCATGGTATTGAGTATTAGGGGCTTGTGTGGTTATTTTTCTTGGGCTTGGACAGATATGGATACGGGATTAAATAGATTTGGATCTTGGACTTTTGTTTTACGCTTATATTTTTTGGACAAGGCTCCTTAAAATCCAATGAGTTAATAACATCACCGACATACTCATATTTTGTGGAATTTGGGTAAACATTTAGAAACGGATAAGGTTAAATCCTCACAATATCTAACAAGGGTTATTGTGTGCGGGTTATGTATCAAGTAATTTCACAAAAGTATGCTTGAATTTTTTTTAAATTTGAGCATAATTTAAGCATTTTAGTGTGAAAAATTAGGACAAGTAAACATTATAATTCCATCCCCCACTTGAATTATACAACGTCCTTGTTGTATAGATAAAACATTAAATACGAGAATTAAAAAGAATTAGAATGAGAAACTTCCCTGATATTTTCTTGGTAGATTCTCCATGTTGAGTTTATTTGAGCAAGATTGTGTGTTGAACAGCCGCCTTGAGGTTTCAAGACTCCGACACTTCAAGATCTCCAGAGTTGTAAATTCTCCACCAATATTCGTCGATATTTCTTTCACGAGGTCCTGTATAAAATAGGAAAAACATGCATTCCTATCTTGGTACCTACGGTTAATTTAAACTAAACTAAATACGGGTCAGTCTGGTGAATACGCCGTATCATGTACATGAATACGCCGTATTGACAGAACTGACAATAATTTTTTTAAAGTGCATAAAAAGTAAAGACTGATAACGTCCAGACAATCAATTCGCCGTATGATATGGAACGGATACGCCGTATTGATGTCTGGGAAAACAGACTCGATAAAATTAAATAACATTCCGGGTTGTCTCCTGGGAAGCACTTTTGTTTACAGTGAAGTCTTTAAGTTAGACTTTTCTCCAGCTTCTCCTTTCATTCAGCTCTAGTTACCATCCATCCTTCGTCCATCATGCGAAAGATTTCCTGGTATGCTCGGCACGCCTCTTCACTTGTGATTGTAAGATCGTTGTATTCGTCTTCTTTTATGGCAACATATTCTTCTTCATTATTGAACGATTATTTGATCATCTTGTATCTTTTTATTTGGCAAACCGGCACCTCGCTAGTTTCGATACCACATAACTCATGTCCTTCTTCATGAGTTCTGTTTTCGTATTCATAATCGTGGTAGTAAATCTCATGGCTCTTCCATCTTTTCCAATAATCATTGCATGATTCATCATCATTGATCAAACCTTCCATGATAGCTTTATTCCTTAAAGCTTCATTTTTTAGTTTGCTATCTTCCAGAGCCTCATACCATTCAAGGTCTTGATAATAGAGCGATTTTCCAATATGGTAAGCTTCGGGCAAATTTCCTCTATTACAATAACCATCCTCTCTCCAACTACAGGTTGGCCATTCCGAACATCCAGTCTTATAATTGAAAGGTTTGCAATCGTGTTTGACTGGTTTTGGCTCCTTCCATATTTCATTATCGAGCCATGGCTTATCATATACCCATGGTACATTCTCGTTCCATTCATAGATCCAGTCGTCTTTGTAATCTTCATAGGTCTTAAGCCCCATAATATCCTTTGTAAGTAAGTCCGGATCTACTTTGAGAAGGTAGTTAAATTCATTGAATGCCAAACAGAGAGGTGTCTCATAGTCAAAAACGTCAGTTTCTATCTTGAAGATTTCGGCAGTTTCTTCCTCCTTGTCACTCCAGTATTCTTCAAGATCAGAAGATTCATCATCAGATACCTAAATTTCATCACCACCCATTTTCTAGTAATCCCACAAAGCTCCTTTGGTGAATATATCCATCATTTTATAGTTTACGAACTTTGTAGCAAGCCAGTTTTCAAACTTGGGGTTAGTAGGGTCCCATCTAATCATCTGTGTGTTAGTTTTGCCAGTACGAGAAGGCGGATAGTATTTTCTAAAGAATTTGGCAGTTAAATCGACCCAACTATCAATTGATTCTTTAATCTTATCAAACCATCTCCTAGCTTTTCCAATTAATGAGATTAGAAAGATAACAACTTGAAGCTTATCATGATTTACATTGGGTAAATCAAATGGGTCAACAATTTTAAGGAAGTATTCGATATGCTTAACTGCTTCTTCTCCATTGGTTCCATCAAATGCATTATTGTGCAAATCATCAATGAATTTTTCTTTTAGCTCATAAGCATTTTTCCCGTTAACTATAATACTTGTAATCCTGAAATAGTAATCTGCTTTGTCATTAGGCGCAAATGTTTCCATACTTGACTTCTTTCCCTTGTCTGCCATCACTTCTTCAATCGACTAGCTCTGATAAGTACTTCCTGTAACAAGGGTAAAAATATCAGCAGGATTTGCTCTGAAGAAAGATAGAAATATTTTAGCACGGAAATCAAATATGAAAACTTAGGATTCTGATTCTGTTTCAGTTGATTGATACGCCGTATTCAATAGAAGTGAATACGCCGTATTAATCTTTTGAGTGAATACGCTGTATTGGACAGAAAGATGGATACGCTGTATCCAATGGAAGTGGATACGCCGTATCGAGTTATCAACCAGAATAGTGTATTAGGAAAATAATTAAATACGCAAACAATTAAACACACATATATTTTTTCTACCACTCATACAAGCATTCCTACATCAAATCTAAGATATCATAAGGTTGCATTCGGGCGTATTTATGACGCATTTTCACGCATTTGATTTACATTATTGATTATCATTCACGCAAGGTGAGTTCATATTCTTGCATTTCAATCTTTCAATGTTTTATAAACCCGAGAGGGGAATAAATGCTCGATTAAAACTGTATATTTTACTACAGTACATTTACCTTTCCAATATACTTTGTGAGTTCATAAGTCTCATCATTTCAATCTTATACAATGTTTATTATAAAAGTCCACGCGAGGGGAATACATGGTCGTTTACAAACTTGTATATTTTACTACAATATAATTACCTTTCAATACTTTGTGAGTTCATGAGCCCCTTTTTCTACTACTTGCTTTATTAAATACGGGGAAGATTACATGCTTGATTTCTTTGGACACCAAGTGTTTTCAAAACTGTAAGCATTTCCTGATTACATTATTGCCTAAAGTTTACCGTATTGCCATTTAAGTCCGCCTTTTAAAATCATGAACCGTTAATTACCTTGCTGGTGTATAATCTCTAGTGATAGGATAGATCTATCGGGACTGACCAAACCCCGTCTTGGCTGTTGTTTCTAGTTGATCCAATACCATTTAACATTTGAAGAAATTTCGTAGGATGTTTGGAAACATCTATTATTAAATAAATATAAATATATCAAATAATATAAAATATAAATTTTTATTAAATAATAAACTAATATATATAAAAATAATAAAAATAATATTTTAAAATAATAATTAAATTTAGTATAAATAATAAATTTATATTAATTATTAATTAAGAAATAAAAAAAAATAATAATATATTTCTATATATATAATAAAATTATAAATATTATTTTAAAAATAATTTTTAAATAAATATATAAATAATTTATTATAATAAAAAATTTATTATGTATCATATATAAATATAATTTAAAAATTTATAATCTATTTATATATTATTATCTGTTATCTATTAATTATTATCTATTAATATAATTTTAATATAATATAAATTAAAAATTATATATAATATAAATATATATATAAAATAAAATATATAATTAAATTAAATATTTATAACTATTTTATAATATAAATCTATAAAATATATATTTTAAATATTTATAATTAAATTTAAACTATAAATATAATTAATATTTAATAATAAATAAAGTTATATTAATAAATATATAAACTATTATTATAAATAATAGTTATTAAGAATTTCTATAATTATATATATATATAAATATATAAATAATATAAGATGATATATAATATAATTTGATATATAATAGGGATATTATTAAAATTAATTATATAAAAAATAAATTAAATATTAATATATATAATAAAATATTAATAAAAAAAATATATATATCTAAAATAATTTTATAATAATTAATAAATATTATAAAAAAAAATTAAAATAATATAATAAAATTTAATTTATATAAAAATTAAATATAATATATTATAAATAATAATAAATAAATAATATATTAAATAAAATTACTATATCAGATTTTAATTTAATAATGATAAATAATTTAAAGTAATTACTATAAATATTAAATATATAATATATATAATTATAAAAAATATATTAATATATATAATATATAAAAAAATATAAAAAATCTATAATAAAATACTAATTATAAAATATAATATAAGATAAAAATAAAGAAATATATAATATATAATAACTCTATATAACTAAAAATTATATAAATATAAATTTAATTATAAATATATATATAATTCTAATATACTATATTAATAAATTAATATATTAAATTAAAATAATTAATATATATAATTATTATTAATAAAAAAATTTATTCTATATTGCTATATAAAATATATAAAAATAATAATTAATATATATTAAAAATATATAAATAATAAATAAAATAATATCTATAATATAAAAATTTAAAAATAAATATAATATAATAATAAAAAAATTATAATTAATTATATATTATAATAAATAAATTATTATTAAAATATAAATATTAATATGTAAAAATAATATTATATAAATTATTATTAATAAAATTTAATATATAAAGTATATATAAATTAAAAAATATTTACTAATTTTATTATATTATTTAAAATTTTCTATAAATTTAATTATTAATTAAAAATCTATTCTATTATAATTTTTATAATATTGTTAAATAGCTTATAAAAATAAATATATCTATTAAAATGAATAATAATACATTAAAAATATAATTAAATCTAATAATATATATACTATTTAAATTATATATAAATAATATATTTAATATTACTAATGATATGATATCTATAATTATTAAAGAAAATTCGTAGGATGTTTTTGTAACATCTGATCCGTATTGTGGGCACAAAAACCTCGAGTACGGTTGATTACAGTTTATAACGTTAATTCGGTGTCATGAGCTTTGAGTGCATAAAATATATACTTAGACTGGTGAACTTTTTTTCTCTTGCTACATTACCTGTTTTTGGACTTCGGAAAAGAACTTAGTCCACCATTACTTAAATCTTGTGGTCCACGAAACTGTTTGATTTCATTAACATTTCCTGATTTATTAAAGCACTACTTGGATTTCGGAACTGATACTTTTAAATGTTGTAACGCTACTTTTTCTAATGAAATATTTCTTGAATTATTTCAACACTGCTTTTACCTAAACCTATGAATTCACCAACATTATTGTTGACGTTTTAGCATGTATTTTCAGGTTACTATTTTGCTAGTGGAGCATTGGGAGCATTCGAGTCGCGCGGATATATAGTAATTTTAAAAGGCTTTATAACTTTAGGCACCATTTGAAAAATGTTTTTTCTGTTGCAATATAAATGGGATCCTTGTAAACTCCTGATTTAATATATTTTAGTGAGATGTTGGAGTATGTGATATTAGGGAGCAATCATGTGAAATTTATCTTAAAACGTCTCTTTTGAGGTCGTTTTCCGTGACTTGTGTTTTGTGCCCTGACGTCGCACCCCAATGTTACTATTCCGCTGCCGTCTAATTTTGGGGGTGTTTACGATGGTATCCAGAGCTTGAAGTCATATAGAACTAGGTCGTTTCAAACACTAGACTATGACATTGTTTTCCAAAAATTTAGAGTCTCTCCTTGTTTTATCCGATATCCGCGCGCTTGCTCCCAAGTAACTTATATGCTCTCTTTTGCATCTCTAATACTATTACATGGATAATGAGTATTTAATACTAGACCATGATTGGTTCTCTTACGTCTAATCATATGAAACGTCTTAACTATTTACCTTAAAACGGCCTGTTATAAAAATATTGATCACGTCTGCTTTCGTGTATCTTCCGATTTCTCATTATACACCCATGGACGTCAATATTGGTATTATATAAGGATACCTATATATCATATGACGTCTTACTATTTACCTTATATCGGTCTGTTATATAAATATTGATCACTCTGATTTTTCGCGTACTTTCTGATTTCTCATTTACTCTCTCGAACACCAATACTAGTTACTTTACCATTCGACTCCGAGTTGGAACACTCTTCTTATGATTTTGAATCGCATATGTTGTTTCGTAATCCATCGTTTTGAAGGCTTCCAGTTGATGGGAGTACGACAATTAACTTGTCACCTCATACGTGTCACCTTGGAGAACCTACCTTTCGAACACGACTTTTTACGTTCATTTTGTTGATTGAATAATACTTTACGTTCCTTTTCTTTGACTACTTCTGCGTTCGTTAGGATATTCTTTATACTTGTTATGACCTATCGCTTTATAAACAATCTCGATGTTAAACTATAAACCATTTTGTTGTCGCCCTATGAGCTACTTCCCATTTACTTTATCGATTATTTCATTTCGTTATAAAACTATTTGATACATTTCCTACATCACACTATTTTGATGAAAATGAGCATTGCATCGTTGGCCCTCAAATATACATAGCCTAATCACCTATGTATATTTGGTGCATAGACTGATTACCTATGCATTCAGGAAGAACCATGTCATGCTGAGAGTAGTCACCTTAAAATCTACACCTCTTCATCAACACAAATCCGGAAGAAATTCCCGCATCTCTTCTCTGAACCCGTACTTTCCTCAAGTGCCGCAACTTGAGCCTTGAGGACAAGGCTCTTCTAACCGGAGGAGACTGTAACATTTCCGTATTTTCAGGTCTTTTACGACGTCATCTATTTTACTAATTATTTATTTTTCTTTCTCGTACGCGGTTACTTTTATTTTTAATAGTTAAATCGCGTAAGTTAAAAATTATCGTTTAGCGTAAACGGACATCAAACAATTAAATGTTTACATCAAGCAAGGGTTATATAATTATTTTGAGGATAATTATTAACTTTGTTCATTATTATTTTTATCGGATACGTAAAATGTATACGTTTCGCGATAAATTGCGTTTAGGCACTCCCGGAACCACCAAAACTTTTCTACGCTTCAACAAATACCCACATTTATACCCAATACATAAAAATTAGTCAACAACACCACATATATCTTATGTATGCCGAAAATATGGCCATTGATACAAGAAAAATAATGAAACTCTTCCTTTTGGTCAAAGTGCAACATACTTCATAAATACTACACCATACCTCTTTAATGGCACACCATCCCTACCATACCTTGACCAAAGACCATACCATGGCCATTCCTAAGACTTACTTTATGTCCCTTTGACTAGCCATGCATGTTACTACTTATACTTTGCACAAGAAACACAACACTTACATGTTTAAACACTTAACAAAAAGCAAAAACACTCTCTTTTGACTCCAAGAGCTCACGGCTCAAAATCATACCCCAACCAAACCCATACAAAATTTTCTACAATCCATACACTTCTATATACACCTATTCTAAGATATACTAAGGCATTTGCAAGCATTGAATCACCATTTCCAAGTATTTCTCAAGTAAAAGAAAGCTAGGGTTTAGTTAAGGAAAGCTAGGGTTTCTTAAGTGCAAGCTTGGTTTTTGTGGCTAAACAAGGGTTTAGTACTTGTACATCATCATCATCATACCTCATAAGGTCCACTTGAACTCTTTATGTTTTTATAATTTTCATTTTTATGCACATGATTATTGTATTTAGCTTATATCACCATTTAGGTTTTATTCATGAAAATGAAGTTTTATACTTGAAATAATCATGTTACACACTCATATACATGTGGTGTTATTACTTACATCATGTTAAAAAGGATGAGAAAATATTGTATCAAGCTATTTTGGTGTAAAAATGATTATTGACAAAACTAGTAAATTAAGGTTACTTAAGTAAGTTATGGTTTTAAAGTATGTTAATGGAATTGTTAACATTGGTAACTTGGTGTTATGTAAATAAACTCAAATGATATTTCGAGGCGTTTTGGCACGACTTTTAAGCATGTTTTTTATCATTTTTTTAAGATACTACGTCTCATTGACGTTCCAAATAAGTAGAACTCCTAAAACGAATTTATAACGAGAAGATAATTCTTTACGAGTTATACGTTATTAAACTTTTATAAACTAATTTTATAAAAATTACTGTTACACAGATCATTTTTGGAAAATAATTTTAAAACTTTTAATTATGAAGACTTACTCGAAAGATCACTAAAAACGGAGTTTTAAACGAGTTAGATACGACGTTTCAAGTTAACTCGAACATTATAGTTAGAAGCATGAAAAACTGTGCAGCTTCAGCAGCTGCTGAAGCTCATTTTCGAGGGCCTTCGGGTCCGATTGAGTCGAAATGTAAAACTACAAAGTTGTTCGGAACGACATTTTACATAAACCTGCCAATTTTCATAATTTTCGGATGTATATTTTGTAAACTAGACACTATTTCCTGAGATGAATAGTGTTGGTTCGTGTTTTTTATAAATTTTTGCGAAACATTTTGGAATCACTTAAATAATATTTATACTTAGTTTAAACTTTATAAATATTATTTTACAAAGGCAATTAAACTGTTAAACGATTATACGAGATCAAATACATGGTATTTAATTATCAAATGCAATTTAAGCATGATTTCACAAACACGATTAGATGGTGATGTAGCTATATAGACTTATATACGGTATTACTTATTTCATAGTACGTAGTACTTATTCGACCTATATTGGATTAGGTTGCCTTCGGATTCCTTCGTGACGCATTTTTCTATTATGAATACTTGTTGATTACCATTCACTCGAGGTGAGTTCATAGCCTCGCATTTCAATCTTTTCAATGTTTTATAAACCCGCGAGGGGAATACATGCTCGTTTTACTAAGTGAACTTATTGATTTCTACTACATAAGCGTTACATGACTATTTTTACTAAAGCTTGATTTGTTACTACATGATTTGAGATCGTGAATACCTATATTTGAAACCGTGAATTTTTAGATGATGTTTTATCGACACAAAGTTGTTTTTCAAAGTGTATGTTATCCAGATTATGCCTGATTATTAATGCCTAGTTACTTATATGCCGTGAAGTCCCTACTTATCATGAACCGTTAATTGCTATTGTAGTAAGCGCGAGTGTTGTGGATAGATCTATCAGGACTGACAATCCCCACCTTTACTTGGGTCACTAGTTTGATCAGGTGCATTTAACATTGAGAGGTGTCCGGGTGTTGGCAAGCATCCTATATTACGATTGGGGCAAAAATCTAGTTAAGGCTTCGGTGTCATGAGCTTAGTGCAATAATATATACTTAGACTTGATGAATGTGTTTCTCTTGTCTACATTACTTGTTTTGACTCGGTAAATATGTACTTAGTCCCACCATTACTTTGATCTTTGGTCACTTTTAAAAAACTTCTTGATTTTACTGAATCACCTACTTGGGTTCGGATTGGATTTCGGAATTAACACTTTTTAAAAGGTTGTAACGCTACTTTCTTTGAAATATTTCTTAAATTATTTTTATACTGCCTTTTTACTTAACCTATGAATTCACCCAACATTTTTGTTGAGTTTTAGCATGTATTTTAGGTTACTATTTGCTAGTGGGCATTGGAAGCATTAGAGTCACGCGGGATATATATATTTTTGAAAGCTTAATAATATTTGACAAACCAGTTTTGACAATGTTTTCTAATACATGATAATGGAATCTAGTGTAAAAACTCTGACATTTTACTAAATTGAATGTGACTATTTTATAAAACGTCCTCTTTTTGGAGGTCGTTTTCTTCATTTGTTGTGACTTGTCCTTGTGCCTTGAAGTCGCACCCCAATGTTACCATTCCGCTGCGACCAGATTTTGGGGGTGTGACAAGAGGGGTTTATATACCCAAACTCAATACACCGTATTGAGGTCTAGTTAATATGTCGTATTGGCGAATTTTGTTGACTGGTCCTCTTTTATTAAAAAACTGGATAAGCCGTATAGGTTAACCTAATTCACCGTATACATTCTTGAAGACCATGTTTCATAATTTTTTAACAAAGTAAAGAAAACGTACCTTGGCCTCCGCAACATTAGCGCACAATCACCATCCTTATAATACCGCTTAGGGTCGAATGGAATGCCAAACGACACATATAAATTCATAATGAGATAGAATAGTATTCCGTTTGCGTAATAATTCCAAATAACCGTTATTTACATTTAGTTTATGACAAAAACTTCCGGTTCTAAAGTTTATGATTTTATCGTGACTTGTTTCAGGATAGCACATTAAACCCACCTTCGAAGATCTGTATTTTATCGGATCTCATTGTTATCATATGAAATGATCAATTAAGAAACTATTAGAGAAAGGAGATGCACCTAAAATGATTATATCACACTTGGGGATCCGTGTACATAAGACTAAAGAAGGGTGCTCATCTTTTTCAATATCCTCATATTGGGTAATTATATTATAGAGTATGAATGAAAAACGTAAGTAAATGCATAGTTTTGATATTTCTATTTATGTTTCATTTGAAATCAATTCTGACCAAATTAAGCTTTCTCACTTTGGTGAAAATAGATACCTACTTCCTTTATTATTTCAAAAATATCATGTCTCTTTACCAATCCAAGTTTCACCATCAAACAAACTAAACTCCCACCCCATGTACAAATAACAAACTAAACCCTCCTTAAAAATATTAGACACAAAACACAACCTTAGACTAACAATAGTTTACCCTTAAACAATCCGTTGGTTTCCCACAAACGACCGTCGCAACGAAACACTTTCACTTAACATTCGTTAAATGAAACATAGCCTCAACCGTCGCGAAATGCATTACGTACCCAGTTACAAGTAACAAATTCACGCGAATTAAATTAATGTGCCAAGCTCTGCTACCGCAAAAAATAGGGTACTGTATAAATGAATTAGCTGTTAACGGCAAACTCAAATACCCCACTCCAATTGTATGAGTAATAAACCATCAAAAAAACAATCGGCATTTGACGAAATTACGCTGCAAGCGACCATTATACACACATCATGGAAAAACAAATTAACCCAGGCCGTGTGCAACGCACGGGTCTGCTTGCCTCGTATACAAGAATATACACTAATCTAATTAACACTACTCCTAAGGGGTTAGATCTAATGCTAAAAAACAAAATATAAAATAAAAATCAAGATTAATTTTCACTCCCCGGCAGCGGCGCCAAAAACTTAATGTGTCATTGTGTGGTGTATATTTTTATGATTCATGTTTTAAATTTATATTTTGCCGACTTAACCAAAAACAACACTTTAACGGGCAGTGTACCCGATCGGTGGTAGATTCGTGGTAAGTAGGGTGTCGAACACTTGAAGCGAGGTTAAATCTCTCAATTTATTTATATTTTGGTTATCTAATCTAAGTTAATTCTAATCTAAGTCAAACCTATGCTAATCCTATGTTAGTTCTAATCCTAATTCTAACAGGTAAAAGGGGGGTTTCAGCCTGAGAGACTGGCACGGGTTTGGTTGGTGACTACAATCAATTCAAGACACTTTAACCCACGCAAGCAAATTAACAGAAGATAAAAGAGCGGTCGAGCCTTATGATAGAAAACTGTATTAGCCATCATTAATCCGATTAGAAGTTGGTTTGTTTATTCAGTGCAATGATTACTTATCTCGAAGAGGCATATCATTCTTAGACTTAGGCGGGACTTCATCCTAAGACCTAGACACATTAATTCTGTCACAATTAAAGCATCCGCATAAAGCATCCTTATTTGCTGATTATAATCTATCTTAGGGATTAAAGCAATGGTGATCTTGTTAAACCCTAGCTCATAGAGACTTTACCCACTTACTGCTTAATGGCAATTTATACACTAGTAGTCCACTTGTCCAACTATCCAATGGAATCAGAACATTATTTGTTGAATTATCTAGATTCACCTACTAGTCAACATGTTCAATAAACCAAAGGCAATTTCCGTTAACTAGTTAAGCCAGAAGCGTATCCTTAGCACGATTTTAGAAGGACAATATTTGTGATCCTATGATTCTAGATGTATAAATCACTATATGGAGAGCTATCCCGACATCTAGATTACTTGGTCCATATCACTAGATCCAGTTGAATGATAGGTCGCATACAAAAGCACGTAAACAAGTATATTGATAAACATAAACAAGCATACAACGATAAATTAAGCAATCGAGATATAAACAAAACCAAACATTCAGATCTTCATAATAATGGCTAATACCCGAAGGTATTAGCCTTTAAACATCATAATTAATACAAGAGTAATGGCTTAGCCAAGGTAAACTAACCGAGTTAACGAATGATACCAAAAACTAAACGATTACAAAAGTATAAGAAATTACATGTTGTCTCCTATGGATTGGAATGCGTTGCAAGACCTCTTCTGCTCTTTTTCTCTTCTGAAAATCGACTTTTGTGGTTTACGTATCGAGAATATGATTTAGCACACTTAAAACTCGTTTTTGAGTTTTGTATTTATAGGGTCTGGAGTCGGTGTCGATACGGCGTATCCAATGTATTGGATACGACCTATTGGGGTTTCTTGGAGTAGGGACCACGTTTGATATCTTCCAGAATATTCACGTAGTATATCTCTAATACGGCGTATTGGTCTTCTCTGGATACGACGTATAGATCTTGTTTCCTTCGTGGTCTTTGGTGAGTGCAGGCACGGATACGCCGTATCTTCCTTGATGGATACGGCGTATTGGTCTTCAGAATAGTAAATCTTCAAAATATCTTCGTTTAAGCTCCAGAATGCGCCTTTTGCTAATATTCACCAAGTACTCCATAATTACTGCAATTCTCAATTATAAACGATTAAGTAACAATTCTTTGCAATAATTATACAAAATGGGTTATTTACATGGGATAAATGATGCTATAAAATAGACGTTATTTGATGTTATCACTTACGGTCAAAAGAACCTTAAATCATATTATTATTGTCATGTGTTGTACCTTGCACACAATAAAGATTTCTCCCTCTTGTGCATGGCACAACATCATACATGTAGTTAAACAATATGACGTTCGTTTGTTTATGAGGACAATATGATAGTGCCACATATATTAGCGTTACAAGTAGATATAGAACCACGTTATTTAATAAGAAATAGTGCACGACTATCCTTAAAACCATGATTGTCTATAGTTGGAATAATGTATTATCTCAAGACTAGCTAAAAAGAATATGGGTTACTAACAAGACAATAAAGCTTGTAGCTCCCACTGAATTAGACAACATTATACGAATGTATTGTTTAGTAATAAATCGCAATGTTTCCACTGGATTTGACAACATTGCAAGTGTTACATAACCAGTGAAAACAAATAGCGATCTATTTATTTTTCTACTTTCTTTGAAATCCTACTAGTAGCAATGTACTTAGGATTCAAAAGCTCTTCTATGTAGATGAAGGACTATCCATCAATGCTATTTATTAACTTGAAAATTGTGCATGTAATTTCCTCCTTAATTTTGCTTAAAGCAAACAACTAGATAAATCATGCTAGTTTTCCTTTACCACTTTTGCGATAATGTTGGTATTTTCTAAGCAAGAACTCATAAAGCATCTTAAATTAAGATGTTATCATTTGATAGCTCCAAGAACATGTTCTCTAGTTATCCAAATGTCTTATATGTTTTAAAGTATTCACCATCGAATAAGGGTGATGAAATCTCTATGAAAATATAAGTCATGCAATCTACTTAACCATGTAAGTTTCCAATGAGTTTGATTAAAATTAGGACAATTCCTTTGTTCCTATATTTTCGAGCAAAGAAAAATGATAGGAGCGAGTCTCTCTTTTCCTTACAAGGAAAGCATGCTCGATTTGTCTTCTTCAAGAAAGAAACAAACAATAAGTTCATCAAGCGATAGAGATGTTAAATCCTTTGATTCTTTAATAGCCGTAACCTTTGCGCGCCATTTAGGATGAAGTGCCCTAAAAAATTTCCTAACATAATTCTTGCTAGAAAAACCTTCATCAAGTGCTTTTAGACTAGTAATAATAGTGTTAAATCTAGCAAAAGCATTATCTATCGATTTCTCTTTCGAAATCATAAATTGTTCATATTGTTGAACAAGAAGATCAATTTTATTATCTTTGACTTGACTATTACCTTGGTGAGTGATTAATAAAGTATCCTAAATTTTTTTTGCGGTTTTACACATGAAAATTCTTTCGTATTCTTTACGTGGTAAAACATTATAAATCACTATTTTAGCTTCATTATTTTTAGCAAGTTTCTTTTTAAGATCATCGTTTTATTTATCAAAAGATACAATTTCATCCTTTTTAGTTTCGGGATTATATTGAATAGGAGGAAAATCACCATAGGTAATAACATGCCAAAGATCTAGATCTTTTGATTTCACATAAGTTTCAAATCTATTTTTCCAATAAATAAATCCATCACTTTCAAATAGTGGTGGTCTTTGCATAGATTGCCCTTCTAAATATTTTTCTAATTCTATAGATCGATTCAAATTTTAAAATACAGTTTATTTTAAAAATCTTGTTTAACGCGGCTCTGATACCAATTGTGAAAAACTAGAAGGGGGGGTGAATAGTTTACTGCCTTTTTTTAAATTAATGTTTTGTTTATAAAAATTTAGATTCGACTTTGTGTAATCTCAATATGTGCACAATATGAACAATACAAATATGTAAGTAAATGACAAGTAAATATGAAAGACAAGATATAAGAGTTAGAAAGATCAAACCACAACACAAGGATTTATAGTGGTTCGGTAACGAAGCACCTCTTCGTCCTACTCCACTCCCCGAGCACCAAACTCGAGAGTTATCTTCACTATGTCAACAAACTCCTTTTAGGCGGAGAAAACCGTACATAACTTAGCTTACACCAATTTCTGACACTAAGAGAAATGTCGAGTTCTAATCCTAGCTAGAACCAATCTATCACAACACACCACTTCACGACAATTCACGACTTGGCTTCACTTCACAACTTCTCTCTACTTCACAACTTCACTTTGCTACACAACTTCACTTCTTCAAGACACTACTACGATCACACCAATCTATCACTACTTACTAAGATCATCAAGATCTAACTATACTTACAATGATCACAACAATCTACTTATTGTACACAACTACTATACACACCTTCACAATATACACAAATGATTTACAAGATATAACACAACTACACAACTATACCAACTATACTATAACACTTCTTGATTTGATGATAAGAAGTATTCTTCTCTTGCACTTGAGAAATTAAGCTTGGATCACTTTGAAACAAAACTTTATGATTAAATGATCAAAGGAAAGAAAGGAGTCTATAAACTGATTTAGAACAGAAAAAAAGTGTGTGCAAAAGGTGAGAAAAATAGTGGGGAATAGTTCAGTATTTATAGGCCAGCTGAGCTGGTTTTCTATCTGGGCGGTACCCTTAAATAGGGGTCGGTCCCCTTAATAATTAAGGGGCCCGCCCTTTATAATTAAGGGGGCCGCCCAGCCCAGACGCTCCTTTTTTTTGTCTTTTCTGGGGGAGGTGTTTTCTGGAACATTTTTAGCCGTTTTTAGATATAAAATTTGAATTCAAAATATTTATTTTGAATAAAACATTTCTTTCAAATACAAAAATATTTTATAAAAGTTATAAAAATATTTTTTATAAAAAATATGAGGTTGAATAAAAATTTCCTTTCATCATAAAATGCATTAAGCATATGTTTATTCATACCTTTAAGTGATTAAATTTTTAAAATGAAAATTTACTACTAATTACTTGTTTACGAATAATTTTTCATTAGTCGTTTTTACATTTTATGATTATCAAAACGTAGAGAGATCGAAAAATATTAATATCGTTTTTAGGCATTATTTCTATCAACATTTAAGAACACTTCTTGTTCATTGTGTAGGCCTGGAATGAACTATTGTGATGTCAGTGAGGATGAAACAACACAAGCGGTACGCGAAATGAACTTCAAAATAAGTTCCCAGAATCATGTTATTGGAGATACGCATCATGCCAACTTGAATGCTAGTTCTGAGACACTACTTAATGCATGGAAGAAGAATAAGTCTAAACCCGAAGGTAGCAACTCCAATCAGGTAGAAACTTCACATTCATCAATGGATAGTAGACTCAAACAATATGTTGCGGCAGATTAAGTGGTCAACCCGCCAATTTTACCATCTCTAATCTAAAATTGTTTTGGTTCTGTTTATAGAATTAACCATTCTTCCCTTACATTTCTCCTAACTATCATACTTAGTCATTTGCTACATAATTATTTCTGAAACAAAAGTGATTCAGTTATAGGTTTTCTTCATGAGCCATTCGAGGACTGGGCAAGTTCTTACTTCCTAACATTTATCTTTTGTTCAACTGTAAAACCATAAAATTTATAGTTCCAGTTTATTGTTTTGCAATTTTCGTTTGGATAATGATATGTTACATATGCACACACATCTACAACTTATTATTTATATACTAACTTTTTGAAAGTGTGTGCAGGTTTCCTTCAGCACCAACCTCAATACAAATTGTGCTTGCACCTTCTGTTCATCGAAGTTAGCTATGGTTAATGGGTTTATAATAGGTAACTGATCTAAGCTTTATCAAATAAATTGCATGTACATTAGATTGCTTTTGTTTTATCTGAATACCTTTTTTTTCAAATTGCATGTACAAGTTAGTTTATGCCAATGTGAAACGTGTTGTGAAGATAGCTATGGAAGCTGCAAGTACCGTTGCTGCTCATGTTGTTGAGCATTTCATCTTCGACAAGACCATCTGTAGGACATCATTATTGTATAAGCCACGACGTAGGTTATTTTTTAGTTATGGCTACTGTGATAACATCCAGCTTTAGAGATAAACCACAATTTACAAACTGTATGTACCAACAAGAGGTTTGACCGCATATCATACATGGTGACAAATATGTGTGATTGTATCTTGGCCATTAGAACTGCGACGATATCAACAAGTGACAAACGTCTCGCAACGAAACGCGGGCTTACTAACTTGTTTTTAAATGTCGACAAATTTTATATGTTTGAGTTGTTTAATTTATAATATAATGAATCACCAGGAAACTTGAATCCCACCCCGGGTATCCGACCCGACCCAGCCAGGGGCCCATGACCAGGCCCATAACCCGACCCAATTTGAAGCCCGACCCAAACCTATTTTCTGGCACATTAACTCGGCCCACTTTCAGCCCATTTTCCAGCCCATTTAAAATTTACAAAATACCCCCCACACTATGTGCAAATTACGAAACTTACCCACATTTTTAAAAAATTTACAAAATAGTAATCGGTCTTTTACAACGTTAGTCTAGCGTTCCGCAGCGGAGCGCGGGTAATTCACCTCGTTTGCATGGTTTACAAACATGAATGCGGGTCACATGCGGGATTGACTTTAGGAGAATATTTATGCATATTGCAAACTTCCCGATCTTTAAACTAGCTTCAATATTTATTTATGCTTAATTATTTAGTAGTCAATGATGCCTTAGTTAGTTTAAGAAATTATTTTATTTTGCATCAAACCAATGATTTTTCTATGAACATACAAGTATTATGTAGATAGAATAATATATATCCATATCACTACAGATTTGTTAGTGTTTTTATACTATGAGGCTAACTTAATTCCAAATACATATATATTCCGTCCGCCTTAAAATTATTGTCCACAAAAAATACACAGTTTAAGAAAAGTGCATTTATTACTGCTATTTCTTTTTTACTTTTTAACAAAATGACAATTTTATCATTATCAAATTAATTTAAAACTTCTTTCATGTTTGTAATAATGACCTCAAGTGAGAGTAATATAATAAACTCAAACTAAATTCTCTATTTATTTTTGGAAGTGGACAATTATTTTGAGACAAACTTAAAATGAAATAGTGGACAATAATTTTGAAACGAATGTAGTATCAATAGCTATTGCCTATTTTACCATTTTGTCTATTAGAATAACAACTTGTTCAAACATAAAAGGTGCTAATAATAATAACAAATAGGGCATATGGAGTAATAATTCGATCGTTTTATTTGTGGAAAAACGTACTGTATATCACTAGATAAACTCATCCTACATCATGAATAATAAAACAAATAGGCATGATGGAGTAATAATTCTGATCGTTTTATTTGTGGAGAAAAACCTGTTACTGTATATCACTAGATAGTAATCTCATCCTACATCATGTTTATTCTCGTATAGGAAGGATACTATTTCTTCTGTCTTGGTAAGCATTGAAGGCGTTGAAGAATGAAAAAGAAATGTATGGATAAAGGGTGTAAACAAAGAAGCCCTCCACACAACTTAAGGCAGAAACTGGGTCAATACATATGCTATCAGAATCACAAGATGATTGCTGGTATTGAAAACGACATCATGGACCCAGTGATGCAATGCACAACCCTTCTCAGCCATTCGGGTTTCTCTCAACAGAAACTTGTCTCATTTTTCACGGAGATACACACGTTATCTATTGACATCTCACTCCGATATTGTTTTTTTTTTAGAACAGCGGATTTTATTAGAACAGGCTAGCAATGAGCTGAGCCAAAAACAATTACATGGAAAAAGTGTCTAACGGGTCTCTAAGCCAATCAACCCAAGTACACTTAATAGACTTACACCTATTCACTACCCAAACATAGGATTGAGAAACAAAGTTATCGAAAATCAATCCTTTGAGCGGCTTCTTGTCAGAGAATACGAAGGCCTTTCTGAAAACCCAAATGTGCCACCAAAGGGAAGTAAAACAAGCCTCCAACACTAACTTTTGCATCTTCTTTAGCCTAAGACCTGCAATCCAAGTCCCCCAAGCTATGTAATCAAGCGTGAGAGGGATTTGTAAATTCCACCAACGGCTCAAAAGACGAGTTAAGTCAAGAGCTATAGAGCATCTGAAGAAAAGGTGATCTCTGGATTCGGTTTCCATATTACAAATAGGACAAAGGTAGCAAGGAACCATGATTCCTCTCGAAGCAAGATTGTTCCTAGTAGGGAGTTTATCCAACGCTAAATGCCACTTGAAAACATTTAACTTGATTAGAATAACCTTAGACCATATAGTTGGCGAGGGAGAAGAGATAAGGTAATGCTGATCAATGTACTCCCTAGCAGACTTAGCCGAGAAGTTACCGCTACCGCAAAGGCTCCAAGACCATCTGTCCAAGCTATTAGAAAGAATAACCAAATTAGTCAGTCTACTAAGCTCTCCAAGCTGAAATTATTCAATACCAGATCTAGGGTGACGTCTAAAAGTGAAGCAAGATCACCAGATTGAAACTTGTTTGCAACAGTGATATCCTTTTGGAGTTCCAAGTTGTAGCATCGCTTGAAAGCGTCCTTAAAAGGGACCTCACCATGCCACTTATCATGCCAAAATTTTATGTAATGGCCATTCCCCAACACCAACTTACAAAAGCTGAAAAGATCAATACCCTTCGAATTGAGTTTAACAAAAGCTTGGGAGATACCAGACCAAACCGAGAAGCCATGGTTAGAAGAAGCGGAATTAAGAGAGCCGTCACTACCATGTATAGCTTTAATCACGTTAACCCAAAGACTAGAGTGGGACGCTTTGAAACGCCAAATCCACTTAAAAAGTAAGGCATGGTTGAGAGCATACAAGCTATGAATACCAAGACCGCCACGATCTTTATGAGCTAGAGTTTTACGCCAACTCACCCAAGTCATTTTCTTTTCACCTAAATCAGCACCAATGAAGAAGGAGTTTCGAATACTCTCCAAACGCTTAATGACCCCCTCAGGGGCCTTGAATAAAGACATGTAGTATGTAGGGATAGCACCGAGAACCGATTTGATAAGGGTGAGTCTACCTCTAACAGATAAGGTTTTAGCTTTCCACGAAGAGAGCTTAAAAGTGACCTTATTTACCACCACATCCCATGAACTTGTCCGCTTCATATTTGCACCAACTTTAACCCCTAAGTATGTGAAAGGAGTAGAGTTTGCGGTGCACCCAAAAAGAGCAGCCATGGTATTAACTTGAGAAAGACGAACACCAATACCAAAAATGCTGCTTTTGTGAACATTAATTTTCAGCCCAGACGAGAGAAAGAAACAGTGAAGCATCAACATTAAGGCGTTAACATTTTCCCGCGTCCATTTCCCAATAAATATGGCGTCATCCGCATAAAAGAGATGCGAGATAACAACCTGATTACCGTTACCAATTGTTAGAGGCGCGAACATACCTTGGTCTATAAGACGCTGAAACGAAATGTGTAAACTCTCCATGACAAGAATAAAGAGAAAAGGAGATAACGGGTCTCCTTGCCTTAAACCCCTATGGAACATGAATTCATCAGTGGGTGCGCCATTGACTAGAACCGAAGCTTTAGACGAGGAAAGACATCCTTTAATCCAACCACGCCATTTATGACCAAATCCGAATTTACCAAGGATGTCGTCTAAATGATCCCATCTAACCGAGTCAAAAGCTTTTTGGAAGTCCACTTTAAACAAAAGAGTCTGCTCCTTTTTCGATTTACACCAAGAAACGATTTCATTAAGAATAATAGGGCCATCCATGATTTGCCTACCCTTCACAAAAGCCGATTGCTCAGGACTAATAATGTCTTCCATCACGTTGCTTAAACGACTAGCAAGAATCTTACCAATGATCTTATATTGGCAGCCAACAAGACTGATAGGGCGAAAATCATTAAGATGTTTAGCATCCAAAACCTTAGGGATTAAGGCCCCAAAATTTTTAAACGAAGCCAATGAAGCCGTAGGAATAGAACTGGATGAGAAAAATTCTTTAATAGCACTAATCACATCGCAGCCCACAATCGACCAGTGCTTTTTAAAAAATTCAAAGGTAAAACCATCTGGACCTGGAGATTTATCCAACCCACAATCCCAAACCGCCTTTTTAATTTCATCACTACTAACCTCCAATTCTAAATCACTAGCAAGATCCACACTCAGACGCTTAGGAAAATTAACAACAAGGGGAACCCGAGCCCATTCCGGTTGAGAGAATCTACTAGAAAAATGGTGATAAAATTCGGCTTTGACATGGTTTGGATTATCAATCCATTCTCCATCCTTTAGAATTCCTTTAATGGCCAAACTTCTTCTCTTTTTATTAACAATACCATGGAAATATTTAAAGTTCTCGTCGCCCTCAATAGCCCATTTAACTTTCGCTTTCTGGGCCAAGTCAATAGAGTCTTTCTTGTTCAAATCCCCTAAATCTTTGGCAAACTTAGCTCTGTTATGAATATCATCAGGAAATCCATACTGTCTAGGCGAGAGCATCAATGCAGAAAGAGATTCTTGAAGATGCTTCCTTTCCTGATTATGCGTGAGCCTTTTATCTCGATTCCAAGCTTTAAGCCGAGTTTTCAAGTTCTTAAGCTTGTTCTTGAGCGTAATCATAGCATTATTGGACAGGACAACATCATTATCCTAGAGCACCCAAAACTGAAAGTAAAAATCCTCTTCCAGAAACCAAGAATGAAAAAGTTATGAAAAGGAGATGGGCCGTAATCCACATGAACTGTTCATTAAAACAAAATGGCCTGAAGATCAATGTTGTTCTGTCAAGTATGAGACCTGACATATTTAGGAAAAGATCAAGAAATCCTTGCGAAACCAGAAAACGATCAATCTTACTCATTTTAGTGGCGTATTTATCAGTCCAAGTGAAAGCGTACCCACCTAAAGGAATATCATGAAGATGGGAATTCACAATGAAATCATTGAATTCTAAAGCATTAGCAGCATGAAAAACAGATCCATAACGTTCAGAAGCGTCACGGACTTCGTTGAAATCACCCATAACAACAACTTCGCCATTCCATTGATTAATGATGTTGGCCATGAACGACCACAACACCCTTTTAAGAGACAGATCCTGGGGAGAGTAAACAGAAACGAAAAGCAAGTCTGTATCAGTGGCTAACCACGATCCTTCTACACATAAACAATACTCGGAAACTTTAACACTTCTTTTCCTGAAGAGAGAATTATCCCAAACACAAAGGATGCCACCTGACCGCCCTCTAGCTGGACTAGTAGCATAATCAAAAAACATATTACCCCAAAAAGATTTAACAACAAAGTCAGAAACGTTGGCCATCTTAGTTTCCTGTAATGAGAGAATGTTAACCTGATTTGAATTGCACAGATTCTTTACCCACTTTTTCTTATCCTTTCCACCAAACCCTTGCACGTTAACGGATAGACAATTCATTTAACCACATTATGCTCTCCCATACTTGTGATGATTTTTCTAAAGTCTTTTTCACTTCCCTCCATGTTATACCCCATTGCTTGACCTATTTCTATGAACTCTTGAAAACGTTCTAGAATGGAGAACCCATTGGTTGGGTTAGAACCGCGAACCATAGAATCCGAAAAGTCTTGTTTGGAACTCTTGTTAGGGTTACTGAAAGTCTTAGCCATTTTATTACCTTCATCAGATTTGTTGATGTTACTTTCCTTGTTACACGAGATAGGAGAGGTATTATCAGCAACCTGCTCCTTGACAACTTCCTCATGAGTATTGTTTTTGGGGGTGAAACCAGGTGGGAAGACAGGATCCGATGATACATGATTAGGGACATCAGCGTCAAGATTTTTAGGATGATTGCGAATAAGGTCCTCAAGACCAAAGGGATCACCAGAGGAGATGGGAACATGGTCCTTAGGATCTGCCAAAGTTTCAATAGGGGGGACAACATTACTATTTCCTTCATTCTCACTAACCTTAGCGTGACATTTGTAAGAGTCTTCTACTACTTCCACCTCATTTTCGCTGTCCCAATTAAGTGTTGCTTCAGAAAGTTTGACACTACCATCATCTGAAGTAGATGAATCATCACTGAAATCAGGTGCCCATCCAGTGACCTCCTTTGCCCGAACTATTGAAACTTTACCCTCAAGAATCACCTTAAAAGATTCAATAATAATATGTTGAACATTGGTTTTCACACAGATACGCATGCTATATTTATTCGGAACGTTGGAATTATCCAAGTGAACAAGCTCTCCCCATTTGCGTGCGATCTTCCCAAAGTTGTTTTGAGACCAAGCACGAAGGGGGATTCCTTCAATGTCAATCCAAACCACTCTCTCCTTAACTTCAAAATTCGGTGTCCAACTTAAAAGTGAAGAGAACCACGAATTGATACCTTCATGCAGCTTGAACTTCTCGCAAGATTTAGGAGAGTCAAATTCAATTAAAATCCAGAACCCTCCTAGGTAGCTAATACTAAGACCAGGAAAGCCTTCATTGGCACAAGCAATATGGATGTTTGGAAGACTTTCAAATTCTTTAACACATCCTACAAGTGCAGAATCGCCAACATAGTTCAAAACCCCACTTTCAAGGACTAAAACAGGAGCATCAGGTGCCTTCCTAGCAGTAGGTTCTTTCAACAAGGAAGCAAAAGAAGCTTTGGAGCTATTATTCTCCAAAGGGGGCTTAGAAGTAGCGGCTTTCTGAGTAATACCTGCGTTGGTATCTCTATTGAATCTAGCCACATTTGCAAAGAGGTGATAGCTACCCAACCAAACCGTCTTTAAATTCCTAATCAAAAGATCAACATCATTGACCTTATTAAAACGAGCAAAGGCAAAACGTTTTCCATTCCTGGTGGTTTTCGGAGGGATATAAACATCCAAAACAGTTCCAAATTTAGAGCAAGTATTCCAAAGCTCCTTTGCCGTCAACGAGGGGGGAAAGTTTGTGATAAAGATGTTACAGGAGAGTCTTTCTAACAATGAAACATTAGAATGCAAAGAACCAACAGGAGCCATGATGAGAAGATCTCAACAAACCCTAGGAAACCAACAACCACAAGGAGAGAAACCCTAATTACACGTCGAATCAAATAAAGGGAAATTAAACGTCGACACGAAACAAAAAAGAAACACACACTCACGGGAATTATATGATCATGTCAGAATTAGGTATCAACGAAAACCTAACCCTAATCACAACAAGTGTGGGATTCAACATGATGAATCATACAACGATAATTAAGCGTTATTCGATGATTGGTGAATTAGCGGGATCATCATCAAGGATGGGAAGGGGTGGCGGCTCTAAGAAAACTTGTAAACAACGATGTTATAACAACCAATACAACTATTTGATTCATTTTTAATGAGATAAATACAAAAGATTGATAAGCTAGTCTCTGAAAACTCACAAATAAGACAGACCTTCCATTTCCATTGTAATGAAATCAAATATGTGGGTCAAGTATTAGTTGTCTAAGATAAACTTAACATCGTAACAGAGGACAATTTTTTTCTTTTTGAACTTTATATAAAAGCTAGCAAGACGCTAGAGATGTAAGTTACCAAGACGAAGATAGAATGTTACAAGGGTTACCATTTTATCCATATGAAATACATATTGAAATTTCTTAACATTGTATGTAACGACCGATGTTTTTGTGATAAGAACCACTGTCAAATAACTTCAAGAGTTCAGGATAAGAGTACTGTCGGATCGGATGAGGTCAGACTATTGAACTTTTGGGCTGTATGAACCGTGTCGATACAATAAGATTTAGGACAAAAACAACTCATTCATAAAGTAGTATGACTTTTAAAAAGATTTCTTGGTAGAAATATCTAAAATTGTGGATAAACGAATATAAATTTAGTAACCAAAAGAAATAGGAATATAGTGAGTAATCACTACGCATATATATATGTTATGATAAACATGTATTTTTATAGCATACACTATAAATTTTATGAAATCTATGTTGTAAGTGCTTATCATATTCTGTGTGATTTAGAAATAAAACTGATTGGTATGTTATGTATAACAACAAAAAGGGAACAAAGTTACAATTATTCCCCAAGAAAAGAACAAAAAGAACGTTTTTAATGTTATTTAAGTTATTAAAATAGACAATTTTAAAGATTTTTTGCATCGAAATAAGAAGAATAACATATATAAGAGATAAGCTAGAATCATATGCTCCTATATATAGAAGAAAAAAGACACAAAAGATTCATCTTTGGTATTTAAGATTTATACAACGTGAAAGTTTAGAAAAGGAAAGCGCATCAAATTTATCTTTCAAGATACAAAACTATATATAACGAATACGATTGATCAATATTGATTCTAAGTTTAAACACGATTGAACGGATATACTCATCGTATACCCAATGAATATATCCACAAAGGTGTGGATTGACGGGAACACCCTGACCTCGGGTGCCTTTTGGCAGGGCCGTCTTGATTTTAGTGGTCCCGTGCCATTACCACAAAGAGACCCCTACGCACACACATAATATACATATGTATGAGTATTGCATGAACTAATTAAACTCGAGTCTCATATCGTGTATATATATAATAGAAATGTATGAAAGTTGGTGGC
>BQNB010031007.1:0-50723 GCA_026074375.1 Tanacetum coccineum
GGGTATACAATTTAGAAACCAAGAGGGTTGAAGAAAACCTGCATATAAACGTTTTAGAAAATAAACCTAATGTTACAGGGAAATGACCTAATTGGCTATTTGATCTTGATTATTTAACTGATTCAATGAACTATCAGCCTGTTACTAAAGAGAATAAAACTAACAAAACTATTGGTCTAAAAGAAGCTAATATAAGTGCAGGTACACAAGCTAGTAATGATGCAGGATATTCTTAAATGAAGCTGAACAAGAATACTTTGTACTGCCATTATGTTCTTCTTATACTTCAACTGTCAAGAGATCAAAAGCAAAGAATAGAGGTGAAAAATCTAATAGGGATACTAGTTTAAAGACAAATGAGGAGCCAGTAGATCAGGCAAATCAAGCCTTTTTGGAAGGTGCTTGCAAGGCTTAAAAGACAAGAAAAGGAGGCTGATGATGCAGCTAAAACTCTTAGAAAGGAGTTTGGTCAAGGTACTGAGGATCTGCTTCTTCAAACAGGAGCTACTAGAGCTAGCAGTACTAACTATGCTAGCATACCAGTTCATACTACTAGTCCTTCAAGAGTTTTTAGTGCTGGTGTACATGAGGAAAAGGTTCTTGAAGAACCTGACAGTACTAAAGTTAAAGTTAAGCAAGAAGGACATAAAGAGAGTACCAGAAAAAGACCAGGAAAAAGACTTAAGATAAAAGCAACAAAGAAGTTTAAAATGCAAAAAATAGACTTTGATCTTGAAGAATAAAAGCATCTAAAGACTTTTCTAAAACTAGTTCCAGATAAAGAAGGAATAATAGATTATGAAGTCTTAGAGAAAAGGTTTCCAATCATTAACTGGGAATCAAAATCCTATCATCTTGACAGACATGGAGCAAATGCATCTACTACAGGATCTTTAGATCTGATGGAAGTTCTAGATGGATTAAAACTTTTTCTGAGATGGTGACAATGTTTGATAGGCTAGATCTTGAGGAATTATATAACCTGGTGATGCAAAGATTTAAATCAACTACTCCAGAAGGTGCTGATCTAGTTCTTTGGGGAGATTTAAGGACAATTTTTGATGCGAATACAGAAGATGAACTCTTGCAGAATCAAGAAAGATGGAATCTTAAGAACTGGAATTTCTATAAGAATTATGGGGTACATACTTTGATATTGGAAGATGGTACTGAGATTCATATGCTTGCATAGAGGAAATATCCACTCACAAAAGAAACACTTGAGAGGATGATGGCTTTAAAATTGATAGCTAAAGATCTTTTGGCCTTTGCTTCTTATATGGGATTCATACTTTAGTTTAAAAGGATGTGAAGAGTGTCCTTCTTGTTATTCACACAATTGATGCGGAGGGGTTGTGTCTCAACCTCAGTTTTTTGTAGATCCTAAGTTCCCCAAAAAGGTCTACAAGGTTGTGAAAGCTGAGTATGGTTTACACCAAGCTCCCAAACCCTGGTATGCTACTTTATCTACTTTCTTGTTGAAGAGTGGATACAAAAGAGGAACCATTGACAAGACTCTTTTCATCAAAAAGGACAAGAATGATATCATGTTGGTACAAGTTTAGTAGATGTGATATGATTTGTGGTTTACAAAAAAATTCTTGGTGTGATGTATTTGAAGGCATTGATGAAGAACAGACGTCCAGTAGGAAAGTTCTATGGGTAGTGCTCACCTTCTTTCTTGGTTAAAGGTCAAGCATGAAAAAGAAATGGTATTTTCATAATTCAGGATAAGTATGTTGCAGAGATCCTGAAGAAGTTTGATTTTGCTAGTGTAAAGACTTCAAGTACTCCAATTGAGACCTAGAAGCCCTTGATCAAGGATGAAGAAGCTACTGATGTGGATGTACATCTTTATAGATCCATGATTGGCTCTTTAATGTACTTGACTGCTTCTAGGCCTGATATTATGTTTGCAGTCTGTGCTTGTTCTAGGTTTCAGGTAACTCCAAAAACCTCACATCTTCATGCTGTGAAGAGGATCTTTAGGTACCTCAAAGGCAAACCCAAACTGGGCCTTTGGTATCCTAGAGTGTCATCATTTGACCTGGAAGCCTATTCTGACAGTGACTATGCTGGAGCAAATCTTGACAGGAAATCCACAACAGGAGGTTGTCAATTTCTTGGCAGGAGACTTATCTCATGGCAGTGCAAGAAGCAAACAATTATGGCTACTTCTACTACAGAGGCAGAGTATGTTGCTGCTGCCAACTGCTGTGGGCAAGTATTGTGGATTCAGAATCAAATGTTAGACTATGGGTTCAATTTTATGAACACAAAGATCTACATTGATAATGAAAGCACAATCTGCATTGTAAAGAATCCAGTATTTCACTCCAAAACAAAGCATATTGAGATTAGGCACCACTTTATTAGGGATGCTTATAAGAAAAAGCTTATCCAGGTGCTCTTAAGATTCACCCCTGTATGATATGTGGTTGATCTTTTAACCAAAGCCTTTGTGATGTTAGAGGTTTCAATTTCTTAATTGTTTAACATTGGAATGCTCAACTATAGCTGCCATTAAGTTCAGGGGAGGCAAGATGGCAGTTAATTTATAGTTAGTTTGTTAAAATGATTTCGTTAGCAGATGGATTTTAGATGATATGATGATTATTTGGGGTTCATTACGTTCTTTAGAATGAGGATTGAGGGCTACATATGGTACTGACGTTAGTTAGTGCTGCCAGTTTTGGTTAATATTGGTAGGCAAAAAGTTAGTACTGCCAGGCCAAAACTTAGTACTGCCAGACAAAAGTTAGTACCGCTGGGTTACCGTTGGAGAAGATACTACTAGGGGTCTAAAGTGTAAATTGTAACAGTTTCTTCGCCATTGGGTTTGCTCACCCTATATAAACCATTCCAAATTTTACAATTCACTCACCTAATCTCTCTCTCTCAAGCTCTCACTTCATAAACCCTAATCCCTCTAATCGACGATAATCCTAATTACTCAAAATTAACAACAATGACTGCCTTTGCTTTGCAATCTTGCCCAAGCATAACATGGTGCCTATTTTAGAAAAGACTAAAGGGTGTATGCTCAGGTTTATGAGATTGTGACTTTTATCGCGAAAGCTCGATTTTCTATGCTCTCAATATTAAGTTCCTAAATGTGTTACTTCCCTTATTGAACAGTTTTGGAAATCAGCAGTGTCCCAAACAGTCAATAATGTCTGTCAAATCAAAGCCACTGTTAGTGGACAAACTGTATTAATCTTAGAATCATCAATTAGAAGAGATCGTCTATTTAATGATGATAATGGGATTGACTGTCTCACAGTTGCAGACATTTATGAAAACCTTCCATTAATGAGGTATGAGGAGGATCTTAGAACTCTTACTTTTCAAAAAGCCCTATTCTCTCTACAATGGAAGTACCTCACTCATACCATCGTTCAATGTCTTAGCTCAAAAAGTACTTCTTGGGATCAATATCCCACTAATGTTGCATCAGTAGTGATTTGCTTAGCTACGGATAGAACATTTAACTTTTCTAAAATGATTTTTTCATGGTATGAATAGGAAATTGGAGGCTAGAAGAAATTTTTATGTATCCAAGGTTTGTTTCAAGTGTTTTTAACAACCAGGTTAATTTACCCGCCCCTTTGGATAATTCTTCCAATATCAGCCCCCTTTCTAAAGGTTTTTTTACTAATATGGCAAGAGAGGACTCTCTTTTCAGACTGTGACACCTTTATTTCCTACTATGTTAGTACATGCGGCAGTAGAAGAGGGTGAGGGTTCAGGAACACACACTAAACCCCAACCAACACCTTCTCCTACTCAACCTGTATAGGTGATCAAAAACATGTTACTCGAATCATCTTCGTAGACTAGAAAACACCCAATACTCTAGAAACACCTTAGGAGGGCACTGGTAGGATGTGAATGGGGATCGGGTTTAGTTACCCCCATGATAGTTCCTCTTTCAGTGTGGTCAAATATCTGACCAGAGCTGAGGGGTTGCTTGAACCTAGAGGATCGTTTATTGGTTAGTTGCACTAACTTGTCATTACAGGGTTCTTCTTGCTTGGAGGACTTCCAGGATGCTCAGGCTTTGCAGAGATCACTTACAATTGCTAAATACTAGCATCACAGGAGGCTGGAGAAAAAGCAAGTGTAAGCCCAACATTATACACCACGGGCATGGTTTGAAGGAGTGTTGTCTATTTTATCCATGAGAAAAAAGTTGGGGTAAGAAGGAGTCTGTATCCTAAACAGGGGTGGAATATTTTTGTTATAAATCAATGGTCCAACCTTGTCGGTGGAACATGGACGTTTGGTTATGATTGATGCTGATTTTGGCTCATCGGTCATGGCCTATATGGACTATAGAGGAAGCTTGTAAATGAGGGAGGCAAAAGTAAAGAGATTGAGGAGCTTAATGTGACCTATGATTCAGAGGTTTAGAAAAAGGAGGAAACAATGAAAGAACCCTCAGTTTAATGCTCGCTGGTAATATCGGAGTTAGTAATGTTGTGCCTGAAGTTCAAGTTCTATTTAATATTAGTACTGCCAAGCAGACCAAAAGTTAGTCACTGCTACTCCAATGACTCTCCTACTACAACAAGTTGTGCCTTGATACTGAAATGATTTAAAACTTGCTGAAACTCTGGTGAAAATAAAGGATGGACAAGGCCAAAGTGGAAAGGAGTGGCTATTAAGAAGTTGAGAATCTTGATAGCCTGCAAGATCAGTTTTAACTTTATAGCCATTCTAAACATAGACCCTAAAGATAAAGCAAAGGTGTTCTTGAAGAGGATCCCCGAGCTGCAAAGAAGCTAAAGAAGGTGACTTGGATGTCTGCTCAATTGGCTATGGAATGAAGAGGTTGCAAGGACAGGTTAATGCCTAAATTGCATGCCGAGTTAGAAAGCAAAAGGGTTGCTGTGAATGAAGCTACTCAGGCTTTTTGTCTTAGCTTAGCGGAGTTTCGATGAAATCAAGAAAGGTTGAATGCTTATAGATACACTTTTAGCTGAAGACCGTCAAGTCGGCAGAGCAAAACTAAGCCCAAAGAATAATTCACTGTTGAACATAGAGCTAAATTTTTTTCATAATACTATTGAGTCAGAGGAGTTTGTTGCAGAACAAAGGTATTAAGCTATCAGGAGAAAACCTCTACTAAACTCAATTAAGAAATCAGATGATAACTTTCTTAAAGTATGTGGGAAGATATACACACAGTAGACTAAGAAACAAGAAGTTTAAAGAAGTTTCAAGTTTTGTATGAAAAAGCAAAGAAGTCTATTCAAGACTTTGTTCCTATTGGTTCTCCTGAAGATGAAAAGGATGGATGCTAATGTGCCTGATGAGATTGATGGTGCTAAGGGTGAACAGGTTCCAAACCATGTTGTTAAGAAAGGTAACCTTGAATTTCTGGTTTGTAAAGAGGTTGCAAACCCTGGTGTTAATGAACTAGTGGACAAAGGAAGACCACTAAAGAGGAAAAGGGTCTATGCTGAATAGATGGGTCATGCATTTACTGAAGACGAATGTCAATGCAAATAATGGGTCGTTTATGTGCTATCTTCTATTACTAATGTTTTGCAACTTAAATTACCCTTGTATGTATGTCTTGTAGTTTTTTGTTCTATGTATTTGTTATGTTTTGGATCATCAAGTTATACACAAAACATCTACGACACCAACAACACATTCTAGTGAAATGATTCATTCAATAATAACCAAAAATTTGAATCATACATTCATCAAAAAACACATTTTAACAGAAAATAACCCATAACCAAAAAAGATAACCCCCCAAGCCGACCTTGATTACAGAGACTTATAAAAGTGAAACCCCTTCATGGCCTGATGGTGCAACTGTAAAGCTGTCGACCTCATCTCCATCGCCCTTATCATATCATCCTTCTGATGGCACTTGAGTTCCTGCCTTGTCTTATACGCCATAACATTTGTCGGCAAGCGTTGTTCAAGCTCTCCTATAAACGAGCGCCTTTCATCTATAATGTCAAGCAACTGCCTCGTTAAATTATTGATTTTAGTTGCGAGCTGAACCTCCCTCTGCGTCTTCAAGTCGAAATAGACAAGCAGTTGATCTTTAAGCAGGTCTGAATTTGCTAAGAGCCTCAGTTGTTCCAAATTCACGAACCCATTGTCAGCGGCCATTGAAAAAGTTTAGTTTTAGGTTAGTGAAAGGTGTTTAGTAAGTTAAGGAATGTATGTGTGTATTTTGGATATGAAGGACCAAATGCGTGGTGTATTTAAATACAAGTGAAGGTACATGGTGATTAATAGACTACAGAAATGAAGAGTCGAGAAAACAATTATTACACTGGGAAGGTATATGTTAAAGGCGGCTAAAATGTTTTTCAAGGACTAAGCGTGTGGAATATTTATTGTGTATTTTGGCGGGAAATGGAAAACCAATAGATCATTGAGGGACCAACGGTGCAAGTTACAATAAATAAAAACGACTGGGTAACACAACGGGTATAAAGTCTTCACGTTTTTTACTAGACAAAAACACGAACAAAGGCAACATTAGAAAACCGTTTCAAGCATGTCTTCTTCATCTTATGCCTTCGGTCCTACAGAGTGTAAATGTGGGATTCTGTTGATGACACTCACCTCTTGGACACGTGACAACCCTGCTAGACGATTTGGTGTTTGCCCTAACAAATATGTAAGCCGTTGCATTTTTTATATCTTATTTTATTACCTGATCATAAATTCTCGTATTTTCAGAAAAAAGGAATGTTGGGTTTCAGAGGTTTCTACAACTTAGTGCTGCTACTTATACAAGTTACTACTGCCAGTTCTACTTAGTGCTGCTGGTGAAGAATGCTAAAGATTCAAAACAATAGACTAAGTAGTTAGTACTGTTAGTTATAAATAATTAGTACTGCCAGTACATTGTTAGTACTGCCAGTATAGTTAGTGCTGTTAGTAGTAGGTTAGTACTGCTAGCATATAATAGTTAGTACTGTTAAGAGATATGCATGAGTTATTATAGGAATAGATATGCATTATCTCTTCACACATTTTGTAATCCCATTAGGGTTTTCCTTGGTGTATAAAAGGAACCCTACGGCACTAGTTAGAAATATAAGGTTTCATACACAAGTTTCACAAATATTAATAGTTAGTAATCTGTAACCTAGAAGATTAATAGTAATCAAAGTTCTGTTTTATTCATTGTTCTTCTTAGCAATATAAGTTAGTTTCCGCATAGCTTATATTGTTCATAGTCATTGTTTCTGTTTTAGTTAGTTTGGATCTATCCAGATTGGCTACCACCCTTAACAGGCTAGAAAGATCTATTAAGTCTGGGATCTACATGTAGGAATTCAAATACGGAAATTAAAGACTGATAACGTCCAGACAGGTCCATACGCCGTATCCAAAGGGGTATTCGAACACGCCTGTATGGAATGTCTGAGGGAAGCACAGACTCGACAAAGACAATTTAAAAATTACAAATGACGAAACAATTAAAAATAGCCGGTTGTCTCCAGGTAAGCACTTTTCTTTCAGCTAGTCTTTAAGTTAGACTTGCCCCAATTTAATCCCATCCTTATAAAACAACTTGGGATCGAACGGGATGCCAAATGGCACATACAAATTCTTAATTATAAAAATGAATGGCATCCCTTTGTTAAGATAATTACAACTCACGATATTAAAATCTAATTCTTTGTTAAAAGTATTAGTTTTGAACAATTTATTGATCGTATCATGACTTGTTTCCAAAAGTTTATTTGACCCTTGTGTATCGATTTTTATTACATTAGGTAATGGTTCGATAAATAAATCCCCCGAAGAGTGTTCAATATCAATTTTATCATTAACGTTGTCCTTATTCGATAAATCATCGGGATAAATTACGTTAAAAGGAAATAAATCATTAAAGTATTTAATGTTTTGTCCCTCATCATCACATTTAGAAAATGATGTTTCATCAAATTCATCGATATGTTGAGGACTTGCTGTAGGTTCAGAGAAATCTAACTTAGACGTTAGAGCATCATTATAGGCAATGGCTGGGAACTCTTTCTCAAAATCTTTGAAGTAGTTGAAATCATTAAAATAACTGACCATAGGTTCGGATGACGGAAGCGAAGGCATATTAACTTTATCATTATCATTTTATGAATCCATTTTTAAATCATCGACATAAATTATTTTATAGGAAAACGAATTTTTGTCATAAATTACCATGTAATCTTCATTGTCGGATTCATCAAACGATATTTTAAAGTCAATTTGATTGTTGTTGAGAGGACTTGTGACAACTGTGTCTTGAGCAGGTTAGTCAAACCGTTAGTATTGGCATGAACATCATTATGTGCTATATAATTACGTGTTTATGTGATCTTATGTGAGTTTGGCTACCAATCCATGAAGCATAATCGTCTCATTGTGATTGAGTTTATGGTGTTATGGGCATACACTTTGTTCACATTTTAGTGACGATGACATTCACCATGATAGTCTCACACTCCCTCTGAACTGGTTCAGTAACAAGGGATGATACTCATAGCCAGATGCCACCTGCATCAGCTATTGAAGTACACTGAGACTATGTAGGAAGTCCGGATCTGGTTGTTGGTGGGATAGGGTATACACTGGCTGGATGTCTCTCACTACTAAGTGTTATAGTTAGGATACAAAATTAAAAGTTTAGGTTAGGAAGAATATAGAAATTTAAGAACTTAGTTTTATTAGAGTTAAGTACTATAAATATTAGAAATGAATTTATTTATAGTTATTTAATTTAGTTTTAATTTAAAAGGTTTAAAGATAAATAAAAGGTTTTCTATAAAAATGTCAAAATTTAGGAGGTTTATTATTGTAAATATTTAAAAAAATAAAAAAAATATATAAATATAATATAAAGAAGGGTGTTTGAGGCCACCGATTTGGATAAGGAAAAAGGGAAAAAGGAACAAAGTTTTAACCAATATCAAATTCTAATATTTGTATTTATATCAAAATACACAATTGAAATCAATAAAAACCAAAAACCGCTTCTCCTCCTCTCCCTTTTGTTCGAGTACCGGCCGCCAAAGACCAAAGAAAGAAAAAAAAATTATTTTTTTTATCAAGAATTAAGTGGTGATTTTGTGTATCAAAATTCAAGGTTTTAGGAATGTTTATAAACCCTAATTGTTTTAATTTTCTTTTTAATTCATGATAACGATAGTAAGTGATGGTGTTAAATTAAGGTTCATAAAACCTATAAATTTAATGAGTTAGACAAATTAGTGGTGATTAGTGATGAAGTTTATAACATGTTTGTGAGGTTATCTGGTTAGGGGTTAGATCGCGTTAATTTATGATTTTAGGGGTTTGGTCAGATTTAGGGCAATGTCAATACTGAAGTTTAACTATATAAAAAACGTTTTTTGTTAGGAATCTTTTGTACAAATATGTTAATTCAAGAGAGTCCTGAGTTTCCTAAAAGTCCGACCCTGAAAGGTTTGAGGTCGGGAAGTAGTACAGAGTAGATATTTCGTAAGAAAAGTTAGTCGAAATAAGTAAATATGGGTCAGAATTTTGGACTGATTATCGGGGTGTAACAAACCCCAAACCTTAAAATTCAAATTAGGGTAGCAAAGACAATCAGAGGTTATATTTCAGTGTCTATAAATCCAGTTCGAAAGGGTTAACGACTATAAACATTTTTCTAAGTATTTTTAAGGACGTTAATACTTTTTAGGTGTTGCCGTAGATCCGAATCTGAGTACTTGTAATGATTGAAGGTTTATTATAAATATAGTGTTCACTCTTAATATTATTTTTTTCTAAAAATCAGAGTAGCTTAAAAACTTAGTTGGGGAGCCGGGGATGTAAGGAGAAACCATCAACTGGTTGTTTTAAGTATTTCACATTTGAGTCATATGAAGTGTGACTATAAATTTAATGCCAAAAACTGAAAAAAAAAAAAAAAAAAAATTTTGGAAGTTAATGTGGTAAGGTTATATATGGGTATGAAAATGATTATGGGGATGCTATTATGAATTATAAAAACTTAGTATATTAAGGTCTAGAAGTGTCCATTATATGATTGTTACATTGCTTGGGCATAGACTAACCGAGTGTAACTTGTGTTTTTGTTATTTTTAGATTTTTTACAAGATTCTGTCAAGTAGCTGAGCATCAGGTGAGTTTCATAGTCTCATTTTAATATGTTTTCTTGGGATGAAAATGATGCAAAATATGTTTTGAAATGTTTTAATTGCTGTGATTATGTGGTTTTAATTGACGCATGAACTTTTATGTAGCTATTATATGTTTATGTGCTAAATAGTTTATGGGACTTTGTATTGAGGGGTAGACATACCTACCCTATACTTTGTGGTAAATGACTTACGGTAATGTTGCTCTACCTAATGACTTTGACTTCGGGTAATGTTCTTACCCTATTCGACTTTTGACTTGTCGGGTATGTTCTTACCTAAGACTGTACGATAACTTCGGGACTGAGATCGTGGTATAACGTTTCCGTCGCCTAAGATTTGTTTGTTATTTGGACAAAAAACGATGTTTAGCTTGTATAATAGTTAGCTTAACTGTCTTGCCATGTTCTGTTTTTATAATCACAGTAATTTATTTAAAGTTTGAATTGTGTGTCGTAAACCTATGACTCTCACCAACCGTTGTTGTTAATTGTTTAAAGCAATCATTTTCAAGCTGAGCATGTTAATAGGAGATGTTTGAAGCTTATAAAGTGGCTATAGAGACCATAGGCATTGTAAATCGGAGTCTAGACTTCTGATTTATTGTTTCGAACTTATTTATTGTATTCTTCTTGATAGTGATGTTTGATTTCTGCTTAGTTTAAAGAGGCATGTTAAATCAATGTTATAATGAGACCCTTTTTCATTAATGCAAGATTTCTTTGTTTTCGGTATTGTCATGAAACATCATGTCTTTTATATTTAATTATGCATATAGTGATTCTCTATTGTTGACACATGTGTGTTGTTAATGAAATCCCATGAAGTTAACGCCTTGTGTTTTCCGCCTTGGTGGGAGTGGACATAAAGATTGTGGTTATTGAAGAGTCCGTTAGTTATAAAAGAAGTAGGTGGTGTGATCCTAGGACTCGTAACCTAGGAGTCTTCATATATAGATGCAGTTAAGGCCTAAGTGTTTAGTATGTATAACTATTAAACTGTTTCCCCGTAAATTATATATAGCTTTTATTATCTTGTTTTGTTTAACTTTAATTTAGTGCTAGTTTTGTCTACTATTACCTAATTGGTATAGTATTAATTTCTACTATTTATAAGCTATGTCTCCCTTAGTCCGTAAGAAATTTTGTTAGGAACCATTTCCTAATTTGACTGTAAGCGATATAGAGATCCAAGAAAGAGGAGCCAATTGGGAAGGCAGTCCTCTAATGGAACTAAAGGAGATAAGAGTAGTTGATCGCTCTTTGTCGAATGCACATAAGTTAGCATTGGATATGACCGCGTGAGTCGAAGTGACTCTTGTGAAGGTAAAGTCAGAACCCAAGAGAGCCCAACATAATTATTCTGTTCTTTACCTAGAATCGTCACGTCTTCTATTGATTATTGTGAGTCCCAATGAAAAAGATCTTCTTAAGCTGTTAAGCGCTTAGTTAACCTTTAATAGATTCAAACTAACTATATGAGAAACAATGATCTACTGCAATATACAGCTATCTAGACGATTTCTAGAGTGCGCGGAAGTGTATCCTCACCACACATATAGTCTAGTACCTTTACGGAGACCAGCAGCACACGATATAGTGAAGGACCTCGAACACTGCACGAAATGACACTAGTAACTAGGAAGACGCGAGTGCTCTGCGCGGAAATGAGTGTGCATAGCACACCAGTGATTGACCACACTGGAATCAATATACAGAGCTAACTCTATAGCGTCAGCATCAGCTGCCTGTTTACCTTAGAGCACACATTGAGAGGGACACACATAAGAGTCTCACCCCATCAGACACTTTGAGATGAGTATACTTGCTATCACTGAACTCAACAGTACTGTGGAGTGCGTATCTCTTCAACATGTTCTCGAGTTTAGCCTCACAGTCACGAATACATCACCCCAGAATGGAGGCCTTGAGACAGAACAAGTTGTCAGACTAACTATAGTGGATGACATCGCATATCTGATCTGAGTCTACGCGTATTGGCGATTTCACATGCGAGTATCTTCATGTAATTTCACAAACATTGTTGAAACCGCATCGCGCATATCGCGCTTACATGCAGTTAGCACATAGCGCACCTACACGTATTATATAACTAGACAGTACTAACTATTATTACTAACAGTACAAACTATACTGCAGTACTAACAATGTACCTGGCAGTACTAATAACTATAACTAAGCAGTACTAAGTGTAAAAGCCTAAATCCCAACAATCCTCCCACTAAACTTGTGATTACCTTCATATCTCAAGTCTCTTTGTGTATTTAATCTCTAGACTGTACTATTGAATGATTCTACTAAACTTCTTACTATAGGCCTGTTGATGGCGGGGTGCTTCTCTCAACCATGGCACGAAAGCGTATCGTACTCATCAAAACAGATCTTCTTCCCGTTGTTGTAAAGTTTTTTCTACCCGATCTTTGCATTAAGTAGTTTCTACATTGTCTTAATCTCTTGAGGCAGTGACTTTGTCTGATTTGAGTTATGTTTAAAAGATGTGTCGGGAAGACCTACTGAGCATAGATGTACCCCTCTTCACACTTGATTCTACAGACATCTATCTTGAGAAGACGTCTCTAGCGATACATATTGAAAAAATCTTATAGAACCATGAGAAGTATATAAATACCATCTCATTTTCCATGATCAACCCTTTGAGTTTTTTTGCTTAACTATCATTTGATAGCATTTCTTAGAGTAATTGGATACATCTTCTCTAAGAATCATCATGTGAAATTGGCAATGTCATTGTCCCATCAACAAAAATAATGGAATTCCAACAGTGAATTAATATAGTCTTAAAGCTTATCAAATTATATTCATTATTTGGAATGCTCCACCTAGAACTTCATCTTTTCATCAGGTTGAAATAAGATTCTCAGATCTCCCATATACATCAAGTCATATATCCTTCTGGTCTTGATGTTTGCCTACCTTTCTTCTACTTAGTACCTCTGCGCTCGTCAAGTAACGCTCGGAGTGCTCGTACTAATGGCACAGGAGGCACATTAAGAAAACCATAGTGGGAGCCCCTCGTGCACTGAAGTTGTTAGGACATCACCACCGAGGTACATGACATCAGTTGAAATTGTTGAGATCACACACATGTATAGGAGGGTGTGTCGCACCACTGACTGGATATGAGACACCGTATGATCTATATCGTCGAACCTTTCTTACATTTAATCACGTTGACACTATCTGTATACACATACCACTCATTGAGAGTGGTCTTTTTACTGTGTCGATATGACGAGTACACACATGGAGCTGCATTATGCCAATCAATCTAGACGTTGCGCGCGATTAGTCTCACTTAACGTTTAGCTCTTATCTGTATGTGATCGATCTTATGTGACGTTGAGTGTGATTGCTAGAGTTATAGATTATCGACATACTGAATACACAAAAATGGTGGATACAATACTTGTACCGTCTCAATGCTTGTCTCTAAACATAGAGCATGGTCACTACACATTTCAATACAGGTAACAATGGTATCATCTGATCGGAGCTTTGTTTCTATTTATACCCCTGGGTCTTTACTAGATTTTCCACTTGATCTTGTTCATAACATTTTTTCTTTCTTCTATCATTCAGGCAGGCTTGCTACTATCATCTCTTCTTTTCTTTCAGTAGATTATCTCTTAACAGGTTCTGCTCTTTTTAATTTTGGAATTTCCAACTCAGAATCCATAGGCACAAAAGAATGATTTTGATCCCATACCTTTTCAAATATAGGTCTACTGTCTTCATAACTCATTCCATTGAAATGTCTCATCTTGTATCCTCCCTGATTAATCAAGTACATGCACATGTTCTTCCTTACTTCAGGTACAGAAAAAGCTCTATTTTAAAGGACATGATATCTAATCACTGCTTAGCTAATTTGCAGCAGCAGTACTAAAGTCTGGAATTACAGTACTATGCTCTGGCACCAACAGTACTAACCTCTTTTTCTCTTTTTTCATCAGACACCTTGAACTTACCACAATAGCTCAGTAGGCTCTTCTTTCTTTTAGCACTACCTCAGTATCATCAACTAAACTTTCTCCTAGAATCTCTATATCTTTCTTGAATCCATGATGTTCCTTCATCCTTGTACACAAATGAAAATAGAGGGGTCTTGATCAATCTCTGTAATTTTCCTCCCCTGTTTGGAAGGATCCTCCAAGTCTTCTTCATTATCAGATTCTACCACTCTGGCCCTTCTTCTAGATTTGCTTGCCTTCACAATTTGTTCTAACTTCTTCACTCTTAAAAATGAAGTCTTGGTAAGATCAGTACTAATATGTTTGTGTTTGCCTGCTTCAATTCAAGATTCTCCAAACTTCCTATCTCTAAGACAAAGAGGTACAACAAATCCGTCAATTACAATAAGTATAAAACTAGCCCTCATTACGCCCAAGTGATGTGAACACTTGTGAGATGTAGATTCATGAGGCATTGGAACAACCACCTTGCATCAGGTGTGGGTTGAGTGTTTTGTGGTTGTGAGGTCGATGTGGTACTGACTGGTGTATGTTGAGGTGATAATGATGGTGAAGATGTTATTTAGGATGGAGAAGTTTTAGGTGCACTGATCATAGTAGGAAATAAAGAAAAATCTATTCTAGAATAACCCCTTGAAACCCTCTTCATATTACTAAAGACTTTCTGGTGTAAGGATAAGAGTAGGATATGTTCGTGTATGGGGTTGAAGGAGTCTCCTTTGCTTGTTTAACCAGATTTGGATAAATCTTGGGTACATCAAAAACTTGTGTGGGTTTTCCAGATTCTTAATCATAGCATCAAAAATTAGTTTTGAAAAATTGTAAGTCCTGTTTGTGGCCAAGCAAATTATAGCAGTTGCTATATTGCTACTAAACTGCTCCCAAGCAGTTTTCTTAGGGCTTAAGCAGTGGAGGATAGTATGATTAGAACAACAACTGATGAAAAAAAGAGCCCCTTTTGAAAAGTAAGTTTATCAGAATCAGTCACATACCCCATTAGAGCAAGTTGCTCAAATATCTCTGAATTGGGTAGAGTAGTAATACCACCATTGTCCTCCAACTTTAGATGTCTTCTTAGAGAGGCTTCAGTAATAGTCTTTACTTGTCCATCAATTGTAGCAGTTAGTTCTACCTCTCCATTAGCACTTGTTTTAGCAATAGCTATGCTCTAAAATTGCTTAATAAAAGGAAACATAATATTGTTTGGATTCTTGTGAGGGAATAACTGGATAGTGACTAGCATTTAATAAAATCAATGATCTGATGAAAACTCCTTCACTTCTCCTTCAGACTATCTGAAAAACCTCTGAAGTAGGGCCAACAATGTTATGCTTGTCGCAAAACTCCAAATTAGCCATGTGATTAAGAAGAATATGAATAAACTTCTGGGATGAGCTCGTTTATGTGAGTATGAAAGCTGGCAAAGTGAATTGAGATACACTTGAGAGTACTTAGAGTTGTAATTTGACCGACTGAATGATAAATTTGATCTTATTTTGAAGAAATCTTACTAATTTATAGAAAGGAGTGCATGGAAATTTCAATTAGTCAAACCCTATAGGCTATGTTGTTTGCGAAAAAAAAAAAACAAAAAAAAAAAAAAAAAAAATATCTCAACGGCTATATTAAAATAAGGAAATTCTGTTATGCCTCAAATAGTACTAACGGTAATGTAGTAGTACTAAAATTTAGCCTAATGAGTAACAAACTTTAAGTCCTAGCCATATTATAACATCACCCAGCAGTATAAAGATATGCTGGCAGTACTAACTTAAAACTAGTCAGTATTAAGTTTTAATGAGTCTTTTTATTGAGACAGTAAAAAACAACCAATGTTTTATTCCAACAAGCATGTCATCATAAACTAGGTTCTCACAAACTCTCTTCTGTTTTTTCATCTCACTAAATCTCATCAATTCTTTTTGCTCAGCCATTCACTACATTTGTGGGGGGTTGGTACTTAGTAGGATCGGTGGAGATGCTATTTTTATAGCACAAACATCTCACTTTCTGTTTTTGCTCACAACTCTCTGTTTCCTTTTATGCATACCAAAATCTCCTTAATTATCAAACAGCAATATATTTGTACAAGAGGTGCCACAATTCTTTTAGTTTCATAACTGTCCTCAAACCTACGTTCCATGTGTGTTAACTCTTAAGAGAGGTGGGGGTCATTATGGACTTTAGATGCGTCGCAGACCGTCAAACCTAGTTTGAGCATCTACCATCCCTAATGTGGTTTCATTGGCACCTAGGCGAGCCACTACCTGTGAAACAGTCCCTAAGAACTTAGTTCATTAAGTGTTGCCATGGATTGGGTCTTAGTTTAATTACCACCTGTCGTCTGCTTTGTGCCTCTAAGCTAGAAACAGTAGTGGGCAGCACAAACTTTCCATTCGGTAACAAACCCTTATTGAGATAGCCTCATCACTAACTTTATAGGGGGACCACCAGACTGAAGGTATCTTAGTGTTCCGAGTAGAAAGAAAGAGTACGAATACCGAGAAACCAGTCTTTTACTAGCAGTACAAACCAAACAAACTTATAACATAGCAGTAATAAAATTTGCCCTTAACATTTATACACTGTCTTAAATAATTATATAACAACAAAGCTCTAATCATTCCAAGCACACTAGCAAAGACTAGATAGACATGGGTTTTTTTTTTTTGGGGGGGAGAATTCATGATGATCCAGTATTTATGAACCCATTGAATAAAAGTAAGAACTTATAAACACTCCCTCAAACCAATGAACTAACAAACTAAAGCATACCAATGCTTTGCCTGCCAGAAAAATTAAATAATGCTTAACATCAAAGGCATTATAGTTTAGGAAAGATCTGCAACATTATTATCTGTATGTATCCTTCAATCTTAATCAGTCTCATCTCATAAGATTCCTCTAATTGTAAAAGATGCCTTGATCTCAATATGCTTTTATTAAGAAGATAGTCAGGTGAATCCTTGACAACGATAAATAACACTCTCATTGCAACTATGATCTTTGTCTGCATAAAATTGTATCCATAATCCAACATCTGATTTTGGATCCAAATCACTTGACCATAGCAGTGAGAAGCAGCAATATATTCAGCTTCAGTAGTTGAGTTAGCCACCACAGTCTGCTTTTTACACTGCCAAGAGATTAACCTTGAACCAAGAAATTGACAACCTCCTGTTTGTGGGTGGGGGTTTCCTATCCAAGCGGGCACCGGCATAGTCATTGTCTGAAAAAGGCTTCCAATATAAGTAGGAGATTCCCTTAAGGATACGTAAAGGCCCAATAAGGTTGACCTTTAGGATCTAAAGATTCTTTTTTTACTCTGCATTCAAGTGGAAAACTTTTGGCTGAACTTAAAATCTTGAGCAAGCACAAACTGAGAACATAATATCTGGTCTAGAGGATGTAAGATACATCAATGACCCAATCATTGACCTGTATAAATGAACATAACATCTCTTACCATCTTCTTCCCTTTGTCAAAGCCTGAGTTGGTTTCCATAGGAGTACTACTGTCTATATTACTAGAAAAGTCCAAATTTCTTACAGATTTCACCAACATACTTGTCCTGGCTAATGGAAGATCCAATCCTCATTTCTGCTTAGCATTTAAACCCAAGAAGAAAGTAAGTTCTCCATTAAACTTTTCATCTGAACATATTGTGCTTTCTACTGAAACACATTCATAAAGCTTCTTAGTTAAACCAAATATGATGTCATCTACATATATCTTAAACCAATAAATAATTCACCCTTAGAAGTCTCTTATGAACAAAGTCTTGTCAGATTTGTCCCCTGTGAAATACCATTTTTATTTAATTCCTTAACAGATAGGTATAGATGTCTCATACTAAAGCTCTATGGAGCTGATGTAGTACCAAAATAAGGTTTTTTTTTTGTTTTTTCTTTCTCACACTTTGTAGACTTTTTCTGGAAATTACGGATCATAAAACCTGGAGGTTGCAAAAACATAGAACCATCCTCTTTAATAGTGTCATAGAGAAATCACATTTAACACCATCTGGTACAAAGCAGGAAAATTCAATAAATAGAGTTGTAAAGGCCAAAAAAAAACCTGATAGCTTCAAACCCTAGCAACAGGAGCAAATACCTCATCAAATATCAATGCCTTCTTCTTGTTTATACCTTGTGCAACATTTGGTTTTGGTTCCTTACATCTATTCCCCGTTCATCCTTCTGTATTCTATACACCCACACCTTTGTACAATATGCCTTTTTTCCACTAAGGTAAGTCAACTATGTGTCCAAAACCTTCTGAATTTTGAAACTGAACGGCATCCCCCGCTTCTCATTGCTTTGCTTACAACGCCCAACTTTCATCATCAAGGGGCTTGAGATATCTTTGTAGGGTTTCATTTGAGAAAGAGAAACAAGCAAATAAGCTGTTCTGGAAATCTTATGATTTGTCGCCACCTTCTTCTGCTTTTTGGATGTAGCTAATCATTAAGCATGCTCTCGCATAATTCTATCTTATGATGTGTCATGCCCATTGTTTTGAATCTTAGACAGCTGACTTTGGATCCCATGAATCTATGCTTTAGGATAGAAAAGTGTACTCTAGTTGTGGGAACAGGACTCGGACAATAGTGGAAAGGTTCCATGTTGTTGAAATCAGCCTCAGTGCACACCCACACTTTGATCAACAAGATATTAGAGTATGAGAAATGTTTTTCTAAGTCATGATCGCATCATAGGCATTGACAAAAATGCAATACTTTGAATTTCAAATAGTATCCGCCAATTCAGGCATTAGAGGATCGAGGAAGATAAGCAACATCAAATGAAAAGATCCACCAAAAGGAACAAAATGATGGAGTCTACTTGATGGGTCTAGATAGAACTAAAAGTCCTTAGATGCACTAGGCAGTATTAAAACTGGTGTGCTAACAGATATTAAAAACTGTTAGTACTGCAAGCTCTAAGTAATCTACTCCTGAAAGAAGCTGGCTATCACATTGAGTTTCAAATGTCTTTCTAATAGCATCCATTGCTCTGTAGCCTCCTTCTCTGATCCATCAACTTATCAAAGAACATTCTTCTAGGCTTGATACATACACACTATTTTGCTGGGTTCTTGTATAGTCTTTTTTACAAGCATCATCATCAACTATATAAATCCTTAGCCTTGCCAACTGAGCTCCTGTAGTTTGAAGAGAAAAGATGACCATAATGGGAACAACATATTATTTGAGATAGACACATTCTCTTCTTCAGTTTGTCCAGGCATCAACATTTTCCCTCAAACCTGTATTGCCATATTAGTTTTCTTATGGACCTGCATTTTTGTTATTTGATTCCCTACAGTAAACTGTTGATAATTCATATAGAATTTGTTAAGGGAATCAATGTCAAAAAAATCCAGTTAGGTCCTTGTCCTGCAACATTTGGGTTATTTTTCAAGAAAGTTTACATGCAAATTTTCTTCAACTTGGTTCTATTGTTAGTTAGATGTAAATACACTCCTGAAAGCGTTTGGCTATTTATAGAAGTACGCCCAACTAAAAAAAACCCTTCCTCAGCCTTCCCATCAAACTTGCCTAAAGGGTCTAAGGGTATTTAGGATAGTAACAAAGTACATCCAAAAGGTCTCATAAACATAGGCTGTGGAGCCTGCCAATAATAAGTTCATAGGGTGTCTTGTTATGAGGCTTGGTCACTAGAACCCTATTCAAGACATAACAAGCAGTATTAACTGCTTCAGCCCAAAATATTGTAGGTAGAAGTGAGTCTGTGTATAGTCCTAGCTAGCCTCAATCAGGGTCCTATTCTTTATCTCAGCAACTCTATTTTGTTGTGAAGTTCTGGCAACCAATAGTTACCCTTTTTTAAATCCCCTTATTGCTGCAAACAGAATTCATCCATTTCTCTGTTTTTGAATTATGTCCCATTATCAAACCTGATTACTTTAACCTTATGGGTTAATTGGTTTTCTACTTCTGTTATAAATTTCTTAAGAATCCCACTAGTTTCACTCTTAGTGGCTAAGAAGAAAACCCAGCTAAACCTACTAAAATCATCAGTCACTACAAGGCAATAGGTCTTATGGTTGATACTCCTTACAGATGTTGGTCCCAAAAAAAAAAAAAAATAGATTCCATAAGCAAACATTTGTAAAGGTTGGCTGATTAGAGCTTACATTTTTCGTCTTACCTGAGTGCTTTGTGTTGCTTTTCCCTTCAGACAAGCAACACAAGATGGTCATTTTCAAAAGTCTATTGTAGGAAGACCTCTTACAAGTGTTATCCCTTCACAAGTTTAATTCATCATTGAGTTTACAAATTCGACAATGAACCCAGCCCTCCTATGCCATAGCTTAGACTCATCAATGTCATAGCTTAGACTCATCAATTGTGGCTTTTGCAAATAAACAAGTTAAATCTCCAGAAGGAACAACATTCTTTGAATCAAAGTTGTACATATTGTTTTTCTTGGGGACTCTAAGCAGTACTCGACTTTCATCAATTAGCATTAAGAGCGCCAGGAGACAAAACAAGACAATTTAGTGTTTAGTAAAAAGAAACAAACTGTTTTTCACCTTGTCACAACACATTTGTGAGGACAAGAAAGAGATTAAACTATTAGTAGACAAGTCTTTCACAAAACACACATCTTCCAAAATCTATTTTATTAGTTCTTATGCTTAACCAATACGTGTTATCTTACCACCTTCTAGTACTTTCTACCAAAAGGAAACAAAACCTCCATCTATATCTTGGATAGTCCCATTTTGTAAGTAAGGCTTTGTTCCATGTCATATGCCTGGAGCACTCACTATCAAACATTTCCTTTTGAACTTTAAAGCTTGTTGTGGAATCCCCTGCATAAAAATAAGAGAGTTCAGTTTCTCGTTTAGGGGACCCAAAGCCACATACTGACTTGAGTTTGCCTTGTTGAACAATATCATATTACTCTTTTTTTCAGATCCAAGATCCACTATTGTCGTATGGAGCCAATGTTTAAATCATCTTTTTAGGTCTTCGAAACACAACCAGCTGAGGGCCTTGAACAGCAGTGAACCCACCATTTCCTTAACAGTACTAACTGGTTGTTTAGCCCAGAGATAAAGCATTAAACACGCTATTTACTCTAACATCTATTAAGCTTTTTTACCTTGGTTGAAACCCTGGTATTAGTACTGTGATGTGTAATAGGCAAAGACCTTCTGATAGTGAATGTGACTTAGTAAAATTATAGTAGATTATTTTGATTTGGAACGAACATTCACTTAGACATATCACTCATTTTTAGGGTGTATCAGTATATATATACTGGCTAATAGGCAGTAAACTAACTGGTATTCTTCCAGACCTAGTAAGACTGCAGTTGGAACAAATTTATTTGATGATTTATAATTCTTAATTTTTTGTTCCAAATTGGTCTAACTTCCCTATGACCAGTATTCTTTTCCATACTTTGCAAAACAGACTTTTTAGCCATTCTCTTTTCATAAAAATCACAGTCTTTTATTAGATGACTGTAACTACCACAAACAAAACAGGCTTTCTTTGTAGACCAAATCTAACCTCCAGTTTTTGAGTTATTTTCCCAATAACCAATCTTCTATCTACCTTAGAGGATTTGAGTGACCAATCCTAGGTTTTTACAGGTTCTTGTTTATCAGATTTAACAGGTTCATTCCTAGCTTTAGTAAACTCAATCTTTTTAAAACTAGGTTTGTCTGTTGCTTGCAAATCATTAGATTGAAAAATATCCTCATCATCATCACTAACCCAATCTTCAATGATAACTCCACTAGGCCTAACAGATTCAACTCTAGGCATTTCTACACTAGTATTGCTAGGTGGAGTGATACTTGTTTCAACTTGAGACACACTAGCACTAGTCTTATTTGTTGTAGGCCTATAAACAGAATCATCCAATCCTGCAAAAGATAGGTCAGCTAGTGGAGGCATGTAGTTCCCAGTTAAAGGAGGAGGAACAACATGATATCCATTATCCTTTTTGAACATATCTCTATCACTTGAATGACTATCAAAGACACTATTAAATAATTCACTACCACTTGAATCATTTTCATTCAATTGATCTCCATATCCTAGACCAGTTTTATCTTTAGAACTTATTTGACTATTAATCAGTTTATTTAAGTTTTTAGAAGATGTTTCAAACTGTTCTAGTTTAGCTTTTAAATCATCTTTTTCTCTTAAGGTTTCATCTAACTGATTTTTAAGTCTAGTGATAGCATTACTTTTGTCTTTTACTTCAAATTCTAAGACTGCAATCTTTTCTTCATAGACAGCTTTATTTTTCTGATGAACAACTAACTATGCCTCTACAAATTCTAGGCCTAACTGATAAGCTATAATTTCTAGATTAGCCTTACTAAGAGTTTGTCGTTGTTCATCAAACTATTTTTGAAGTTTTTCATATGTTTTTACACAGTTTTTAGAACAAGATTGTACCTCTGTGTCAGACCCTGAGGAGTTTGAAGTGTAGGCCATGAGAGCAAACTCAGTTGGTTCATCTTGAGCTATATAACTCCAGTCATATCCCAGTCCATCTTGGACAATCAAAGCATTATCCTAAACAACCAATGCATCAGAGGTCTCCACTGGTATAGTCCTTCTGGTGTTGTCCCTGCTCCTATACCCTGCATCTCCATTCCTGTTCCCTTGATTTCTTGGTGCTCTACATTCCCTTGCAAAATGGCCCCTTCTATGACAATTAAAGCATTCAACCTTAGTTTTATCAAAACCTACAAGTTCTTTTCCATTGAAGATTAACTTTCTTCTAGTCTTCTTATAAAATCGCTTAACCCTCATAGAGAGCATGGCCACCTGCCATTTAAGGTCCATTTCTTCCAAATCATCATGATCAATCTGCTCTAGGTCTTCATCATCCAGTTGTGGACTATTTGACTGATTAGCAAAGAATGAGAACATTAGATCATCAGTATATGATGATGAAGAGGCTTGTCCCTGAGAATTATGGCCTGATGTAGTAGAAACACCATTAGCAGTATTAACTTCATTACTGCTGCTAGTGTCTTCTATAGAGAGAAAGGCCACATTCTAAGTGTTGAAGATGATCCAGAGGAACCTTTAATATCAGCTTCAAACACTTTTAGGTTATTGTATAGATTATCAATATCCAAATCATGTATACCATCTTTGTTCCTCATAATCAAGGCTACATTGTTCCATGATGAAGGTAGAGCTCTTAAAAATTTTTGATTTGCATCTTCATTAGGAACAACTACACCATGAACTTCTAGAAGGTTGATAAGTTTTTCAAACCTATCATATGCTTTATCTAAGCCTTCTATGTCAGATACAGAAAAGTTTCAAATTATTGCTTCAAAACAGTCTTCTGCATCTTCTTAGATTCAACATTGCCACCAAATCTACTCTTGATAGCAGCCCACAGAGACTTTGCATCCTTTATTCCATAGAACCTCAGTTGATACTCATCAGGAATAGCCAAAAGCAAAATGCTTTTAGCTTTTCTTTCTCTTTGTCTTTGTAATAGTGCTTGAGCAGTCTTTGGAGGTAATTCAGTTTCAACACCATTTTCATTAGTTGTTACTTGTATAGGACCATCACCATTCAAGATCACTTGCCACAAACTATAATCTGTGTTAGTGAGATACTACTCCATTCTCATGCTCCAAAGGGTATATTCACCCTTCTTGAGGATAGGAAGTTTTACAGTAGACACCATTTGAGGAGATTCTACTGGTGATATTTGTGTTGTAGGTTTTTCACCAGACATTGTGTATTATAGGAAGAGATCTAGATCTGATAAAGTTTTTCTTATTCAAATTTTCTCCACAAGCTCTGATACCACTTGTGAAGTCCCAATGAAACGGATCTTCTTAGCTTGTTAAAGCTTAGTTAACCTGGATAAATCCAAACTAACTATATGAGAAACTATGATTGTGAATAGTACAAGTTATGTGGAATCTAACTTGCAATACTAAGAAGAACAATGAATACTAAACTTGAATATATTGATTGCAAATATTCTGCTAAGGTTACAGAATAACTAACTATGAATTCATTGATCTAACTATGCCGTAGGATTCCTTTTATACACCAAGGAAAACCCTAATGGGCTTACAAAACGCGTATAATGATAATGCATATCTATTCCTAATATATCTCATGCATATCACTTTAGCAGTACTAACTATATAATACTAACAGCACTAACTATTAACTAACAGTACTAACTATATTGGCAGTACTAACATTTGTACTGGCAGTACTAACTAATATTACTAACAGTACTAACGACTTAGTTTATATTCTTCAATTTTTAGTTGCAGCACAAATCTTCAAATAGCAGTACTAAGTTCATCAGCAGTATAACCTTGTAGAAGCTCTTAATTCCTAACAATAATTCGAAGAGTGGTAGGACTGAGTTCTAGTGCGCATACGATTGCTTAAGGTACGAATATCTGATCTTATTCTTTATTTGTAAATATGATCGTACGGATGACTCTCTATGCTTGTTTTTTTATTCGTAATTCGTTTCTTATATGTTATTTTACGTGCTCTTTTGAATCGTTGACATGTTTGTAATCTTTCATACTCATACTCTCTTTTGTTGTTGTTTCATATACCTTCATTGATTTCTCTTGTGGTGTTGTGATAATCCTCTTGCTATAAGAGCCACTTTGTTTGAAAAACGCATTTCATAATGATTGTTTGAAAAGCTTTTTGAGATATATATTGATGATGTTGGAGAGAGAAATGTTTAAAATAATCTTTCATAAATATGATGTGATATCACCTTTATACGAGTGTTTCTTATGATCTCATTTCTTTGAGCAACGGGTTTTATGATGATGATAAACTTTGAAAACCTTTTGAATTATATTTTGATGATGCTTGAGGAAAATTTGTTAAAATGATTTCTGTAAATAATGTGTAACCACTTCCATTTAGCGTTCGTGTTTCTGTTCCTATAGGACTCATATGCACGGTGAACATAATTTTTATGAAAACTATGTTTAAAATGATTTTATGAAAATGGCGTACGGTTGGTTTATATGTTCATTGTGCTACCATAGAACCCTAGATATGTATACAGGAGTTAGGAATACCGAGCAACTAGCTATGGAGGTACCATGGCCGCGTCATTGTGGCATCAATGGCGTGACACTATCTGTGATGGTGTGATCAGTCCATGCCGTTTCCCCTTATGATATGATATGTTTATGGTCTGATATGGCCATGCGGTCGAGTGATGTAGTACCATACATACCTTCTGTCGATATGATTTTTGATGCACTAGAGTCGCGACCAGTGTATCCTTGTGATACTTGATAGGATATGATTTTGGCACGTGGAGTGCACTTGATATGATATGATGTAGGATACTCAGTATAAATATCCCAAACTTTTCCTTCAGCCTCATATTCTTTCATTACTCTGGTGTTGAGGTGTTGATATGACGGGAAAATTATTTTTGTATGATCTCTTGGTATTTCTCTCTTGACTATTATATATCATGCTATCATTATTGTTATTTGTTATCTACATCCGCGCACTAAGCAATTAGCTCTGCTGCACATTCTTTTCTTCCGCGGCAGGTACTCATGGTTAATGAGGATGTGTGACGAGAGCTAGCTGGATCTTAGAGATTATGCATTTGAAGACTCCACTTAGAATTATTATTTTAGGTATTATGTAATTTTAAGGTTACATGATGAAGAGCTTGTCCATATGAATTAAGGCCTGATGCAGTAGAAAACACCATTAGCAGTATACCGTCATTACTTCTGCTAGTTGTATTTTTTCTGGTAGAGAGAAATGCCACATTCTGAGAGATTAATGATGGATCCAGAGGAACCTTTGATATTAGCTTCAAACACTTTTACGATTATTGATATTGATCATATTCATCCAAATCATCTATACCAGCTTTGTTCCTCATAATCAAGGCTACATTGTTCTATGATGAAGGTAGAGCTCTTAAAAATTTCTGATTTGCATCTTTATTAGAAACAGCTGCACCATGAACTTCTAGAAGGCTGATAAGTTTTTGAAACCTATCATATGCTTTATCTAAGCCTTCTGTGTTTGATATAGAAAAGTTTTCAAATTGTTGCTTCAAAACATTCTTCTGCATCTTCTTAGATTCAACATTGCCACAAAATCTACTCTTGATAGCAGCCCACAGAGACTTTGAATCCTTTATTCCATGGAACCTCAGTTGATACTCATCAGGAATTGCCAAAAGCAAAATGCTTTTAGCTTTTCTTTCTCTTTGTATTTGTAATAGTGCTTGAGCAGTCTTTGGAGGTACTTCAGTTTCAACACCATTTTCATCTGTTGTTACTTGTATAGGACCATCACCATTCAAGATCACTTGCCACAAACTATAATCTGTGTTAGTGAGATACTGCTCCATCCTCATGCTCCAAAGGGTATATTCACCCTTCTTGAGGATAAGAAGTTTTACAGTAGACACCATTTGAGGAGATTCTACTGGTGCTATTTGTGTTGCAGGTTCTTCACTAGACATTGTGTATTTTAGGAAGAGATCTAGATCTGATAAAGTTCTTCTTATTCAGAGTTTCTCCACAAGCTCTGATACCAATTGTGAAGTCAAATAAAGATATTCTTTAGCCTGTTTTAATGCTTTGTTTTACCTGGATAATCCAACTAACTATCAACGAGAAATATGATTGTGAAAACTAACAAGTTAGCGGAAATCTAACGTGCAATACTAAGAACAATGAATAACTAAAACTCTTGATTATATTGTTTGCAATTATTTGCTAGGGTACAGATATATCTACATCTGAATTCTTTCTTCTAACTATGCCGTAGGGTTTCCTTTATACACCAAGGAAAAAACACTTAATTGGGACTTTCAAAAAATGCGTTAAGTGATCATGCATATCTATTCCTAATATATCTCATGCATATCACATAAGCAGTACTAACTATATAATATACTAACAACACTAACTATTAACTAACAATACTAACTATACTGACAGTACTAACATTTGTATCGGCAGTACTAACTAATATACTAGCTAGTTCTTACTCACTTAGTTCTATTTCTTTAGTCTTTAGCAGCAGTATCAATCTTGAAATAGCAGTACTAAGTAGTGCTGGCAGCAATAACTCAAAATTCCTAACATAAGGAGAAAGCAATATTAGCTGAAGCTTAGGAAGCTGGACAAATTTTGAATGAAAAGCAACTCGCATTTCTTGCAGATCTAGGTGTTCTAGATGGTCAAGTTGTTCAGACAATCATTCCAAATAATGCTGCTTTTCAGACTGAGGATCTTAATACTTATAATTCTGACTGTGATGATATCTCGAATGCACAAGCGGTTCTTATGGCCAACATTTCCAACTATGGTTCTGACATTATCATAGAGGTACCTCATTCTGAAACCAATCTAAATGATATGGAAAATCAAAGTGTGCATGCAATGCATAATTTTAAACAAACACCTGCTGTGAATTTTTTAGATAATGAGATACATAGTGATAGCAACATCATTCTGTACTCTCAATATTTGGAAGAAACACAACAAGTAAATGTTTAAGATACTCATTTGAAAGTACAACAAGATTCAATGATTTTATATGTGATAGAACAAATGTCGAAACAACTGATTAATCATGTAAATAATTGGGAAAAGGCTAATAAGGAATAGAATAATGAATCAGTAACCGCTGAGCTAGAGAGGTATAAAGAACGATTCAAAACATTTAAACAACGCCTTAATATTGATTTAAACAGTCGTGAAAAAATGATTGATTCTCAAATGGATGATATGATTAGAGAGAAACTTGCACTCAAAGAACAAGTTGACTCACTTGAGCAAAATCTTTCTAAACAAATCAAAGAAAAGGAATCTGTATTGCAAACTTTTGCAGTTTTCAAAAATGAATCCAAAGAAAAAGAGAATAAATATATGGAAAATGAAATTGATTTGGAAAAGAAGATTAAGGAACTTGATAATATTATTTGTAAAGTGGGTCAATCTGCTCAAACAGTGCACATGTTAACTAAGCCACAAGCATTTTATGATAATACACACAAACAAGCTCTAGGTTATCAAAATCCGTTTTATCTTAAGAAAGCTCAGCGGATAAAACCAACCTTGTATGATGGTGTTGTTATGTCTAATACACATGTTGCTATGCCTGTGATTGATGATGAAGAAACATTGATTTTGGAAGAAGAGAGTCGATCAAAAATGTCTGAAAAAGCAAAGGATCCTAAAGTTATTGCAAAGAAAATTTCTCATAAACCTATCGAATATGAAAAACTAAATAGGCTAACTGAAGATTTTGAAAAACGTTTTTCTCCACAACAAGAATTATCGGCTGAACAAGCCTTTTGGTTTCATATACTCAACACAACCATTGAACCTTCTTACTCACCACCTGTCATAGTGGATGTTCCTAGTGAACTACCTAAGGTGAGTTTGGTGAATGCAAGCCTTAAAAAGCTTAAATTCTACCTCACCTAGTTTGACTTATTGGTGAAGAAGAGGACAACACCTAATGCTCTTGAAGAAGGTGAATGGGGGTTTGAGCATACAAAAACTGTTTTTAACAATGAAATTATTCCATTTTTAACATCTTTAAAAGACATCTTCAATGTGTTTGATAAAGATCTTCTAAATGAAATAAGGGAAGTACAAACAGTTTTTGACCAAATAGAAGTGGATGTTCAATAGTCTTCAGTTGATTAACAATGTTTGGAAATTGCTAAGAAAGAAATTCTTTTGGAAAATGATCGACTCTTACAAAAAATAATGTCTTAAGATGTATTGTTAACTGTGATGAATTCTATGTCTTTGGATAATGATTCAGTGAATATGGAAATGCAAGAGTGTAAATCGTGTGCAAAGTGTTTAAATCTTGATGTTGAGCTTTCTAAATCAAAACAAGCATATAATGATTTTTTGAAAAATTACTCACAACTTGAAAAACATTGTATTTCTCTCGAAGCATCAATGCAATTACAACAAGAAGTTTTAAAAATGATGAATAGTGTTTTGTGTTTCATTTAAATCGTAAATGTTAAGTTAAATCGCGTAAGCAAAAAATGAACATTCAATTTAATCGGCACAATACAATTAAATATTTACATCAAGAAAGTGTTAAGTAATTATTTTGAGAATAATTATTAACTTTGTTCAATATATTTTTATCGGTTAACAAAAGTGTTTTTACGTATCGCGATAAAATACGTTAAGGTGCGATACCTAGCCCACAAAACTTTTCTACGCTTCAACAAATACCCACTTTTATATCCAATACTCAAAAATCACAAAAATATATCATACATATCTCTATATGGCCAGAATTGTAGCAAGAGATACAAATAAATATCATAAAATCGTGCAACTTGCATTGTACATTCACCAACTAATTAAAAACCATGAACTTCTTCAAGAAAAAACCCTACACATAACCTTGACCATAAGACCTTCCTTGAAACACTCATCTTGTCTCAAGACTTCCATGTACACCTTTTTGACTAGTCTTTAATACATATTAGTCTAGTATACCAAGAGAGATAACACATACACTTCAACACTTAGCCAAAAAATCAAAACAACTCTCCTTTTCCCTCTCTTATAGGCCACGGCAAACAAACCAATTTTAACACAATCCATAGCTTGATTTTCTAAGACCATACAAGCACTCATACATCATTCCTATGATAACCTAAGATGTTTTGAAGGGTTGGTTAAGCATTTGCAAGGTAAATGCAAGTAATTGCAACATTAAGGGTATCTTTTTGATTAGGATACTAGGTTTGAAAGCTAGGGTTTATAATCTAAACAAGGGTTTGGATTTTGTTGGTCATCATATTACATCACACTAAGGTTATCTAAGACCCTTTAAGTCTTTACATTTATCATTTTATGTGTATAATAATACATTTAGCGAAAATCACCATTCAACTTTTTAAAACCAGGTTAAAAATAGTTTTACATTGATTAACAATTTGTATATTTTTCATATTCAGGTAATTGTTAATTCATGATATACTAGGATTATAAGTATTGTAAAATATTGGTTAAGTGAAAATGTATATGTATAAACTTGTAGTTAAAAGTTACTTAAGGAAAGTTATTGATTTTATGTGATGTTAATGACTTGTTAATCTTGATATCATGGACTCATGTGGACATATTATGGACAAATGGACACAATTATATGTAATACATAGTATACTAAGAATATTAGGAAGACGGTGTAGTTTACTAAATAAAAAGTATCTAAAAACAAAGTTTTATACAAATAAAACTCAAAAAAGAAATTTAGTGCAGTATATGCATGAATTTTTAGGCATGGATTTTATATTTTATAAACATACGACATCTCATGACGATTCCAAAAAGGTAAGAAACTCGAAAAACCGATTTATAACGAAAAAGATACGTAGTTTACGAGTTTTACGATAATAACCGAAGTTATAAAAGAATTTTTATAAAAACTTGTTATAAAAATTCTACAAACAGAAGGTTTGGTATTTTTATTAAATCACACATATTTTTAGGATTCCAAAACAATAAGAAATGTAATTTTTCAATTAAAAACGAAGAAGTTATGAACTACGCGAGTTTATATACTTAGATTGTATAAAAATTCTTTTATAAAAACAATTTTATAAATGTTACTGTTTATCTCAGATTTATACCTTTTGAAAACATCATTAATATGATAGAACTTTTAATAACAAAGACGTGCTCGAAAGAATCGCTAAAAACGGAGCTATAACGAATAAAATACAACATATACGGGTTTTACGACAACTAAAACTATAAAAATAACTTTATAACTTTGTAATGTAGTAACGCAGTAAAACGTAAACCGTTCACACGAGCACAGGTCAAAAAATATAAATTGTAATATTTTTGATCACTCATCTTAATACGAAAGCGCTTGACATAAGAACGTAAGAAATTAGGCTAAAAACAAAAAATTGTGCGTTGTTTTTACTAACAACAAATTATAAACGTTTTTAACTTTATTAACACATTTTACTAAAAACAATAGATGGTAAATTAGCTATATAGAAAATATACATTTGTATAGTTTACCCAATGAGATTAGTACTCAACGACTATATTGAGATTAATTTGCAAACGATCATTACCTGTAGACAATTTTCAGTGATATACTTGATATACACACCCTCAAGGTAGTCATAGCCCCACGTTTTACATTTTACAATGATTTATAAGTTTTTAGGTGAGAACATGCTTTGTTTTATAATTAGACGCAAGTAACTTTGAAATTCTTACTGTTTTGAATATTGTATACCATGCAATACTTACTTTTTGAATATTGTATACCATGCAATACTTACTGTTTTGCATAATTTAACCATGGCAATAGCTTACTGTTTTTAGATATTGTTACCATGAAACACTTACTTTTTGAATATTGTATACCATGCAATACTTACTGTTTTGGATATTGTATACCCTGCAATACACACTCTAAACAATTGCGGTCCTACACTCATACAATTTATAAACCTATGAATTCACCAACATTATTTTTGACGTTTTAAAGCAAATTTCTCAGGAGATCAATGAGGTACAAGACAAGGGCTCATTGGTGTTCGTTATTTTGAAGTCATTTGCATAAAAGATTTGGTACCTTACATTTTGGAAGGAACATTTATTTATGAACTAAATCTTGTAAATTTAAACAATGAACAAGTAAGGCCTTCGGCTTTTGTAACAAACACCTTGCTAAATCCAATGTATCGGTTTTAAACGACACTTTTAAAAGTCGTTCTTATATATGTTGTGTTGTTGATCTATGAAGTAACACGCCCCGGAACCTTATTTCGCTGCGACCCAATTTTGGGGTGTTACAGATTGGTATCAGAGCCAAGGTTATAGAGAACTAGGTCGAATGTTTTGCCGGACTATCACCAGTTTTTCAACATTGCATTCATAGTAAAAGGGTTTTCACGGACATACATACACTAGTTGTTTTGCTTTAGTTGGTCTTACTAGATGCTAACAAGATACATATATAAGTTTTATAAAAAGTACGTACATTACTATAAGAGCCTTACATAAATATGTCAAAGATGATTTGCAATTCTTTTCGCATACTCTACAATTATTTATATAAGGGTATTTATATAAATATGAACAGTTTTTAGGCGAGGTAGTACTATAAAGCTTGTAAGACCTTAAAACTCACCTAAAACTTTAAGCTATCAGATATGATATCTTACTGTTATTTAATTTATGCCAGGAGCGCATATTCATATTTACCATACATCATCTCACAACACTCTATTTTCGGAGCACGACTAAGATAACTAAACTAATCTTATTACTCTTCTAATTTTGAAGATAATGCCTCCAAAGAAAGCACCCAGAACCAGAGAACCACACCAGCCACAAGAACCAACACCACATCTGTCACTAATGCCCAACTTCAGACAATGATTGACCAAGGCGTTACTGCCACTTGCACACGTGATGCTAACAGAAGCACGAATGGTGAAGACAACCATAATTCAGGAACGGGTGTCAGAAGGACTGAACGCGTTGCTCGAGAGTGCACTTACCAAGACTTCATAAAGTGACAACCCCTAATTTTCAAAGGCACTGAAGGAGTTGTCAAATTAACCCCAGTGGGTTGAATGGATGGAACTTGTTTCACATAAGCAAATTGCACTGTGTGGAAAACCAAATCAAGTTTTCCACATGTACTCTTCTTGGAGTTGCTCTAACGTGGTGGAACTCACACGTTAGGACTGTTGGTCACGACGTTGCATATGCAATGACTTGGACAGACTAAAAAGAAGATGACAGACAAGTACTGCCCGAGGAGCGAGATTAAGAAACTCAAGGTCGAGTTGTGGAATTTAAAAGTAAAAGGTACCGATATACTAGGCTACAATCAACGTTTCCAGGAACTGGCATTGTTGTGTGTCAGGATGTTTTCTGAGGAGTCTAATAAGATTAAGAAATATGTCGGTGGTCTGCCCGACATGATTCACAGAATTATTATGGCATCAAGGCCGAAAACAATGCAGGATGCTATTGAAATGGCAACTGAATTGATGGATAAAAAGATCAGCACTCTTGCTGACCGTCAAGCTGAGAATAAGAGGAAACTTGACAACAACAACCAAGCTCAACAACAATCTCCCAAGAGACAAAATGTGGCTCAAGCTTATGCCACTGGGACTGGTAAAAGGAAAGAGTATGCTGGAACTCTTCTATTGTGCAACAGGTACAAGCTGCACCACAATGGGCCATGTATTATAAAGTGCGAGAATTGCAAGAAGATTGGCCACATGACTCGGGATTGTAGAAATCCTGCTACCGCTAGAAATCAAAGAACCCTCACTTGCTATGAATGTGGGAATCCAGGTCACTATAGGAGTGATTGCCTGGAGCTAAAGAACCAGAACCATGGAAACCAGGCTGAAGGTACTGGAGCACGTGGATTAGTGCACGCATTAGGAGGAGGAGAATCAGATCAAGACCTTAATGACATGGAGGACGATATCAATGCTTAGACTCTATTCCTTTAAGAATTCTCATTGTATTTCCTCTTAAGTTTCCGTTGTGATTGTATGAATGATTTCAAATTATCTATCAAATCAATGTATTTTGTCAAGTTTACTTTAATTCTCTATTTATTTATATAAGCTACTCCCACAAATATCATGAAATCATGATGCTATTTTAACAAAAATGAGCAATGCATCGTTAGTCCTCAATTATACATGGCCTGATCAACTATGTATAATTCAGGAAGGACCATGCCATGCTGAGAGTAGTCACTTTAAAAACTTCTTGTCAAGAAAACAATTTATGACTTATATCAAGTTTTGTGTGTGTATTCATAAAACGCGTTTACTTCGGTAAATTGAATTAGTAACCATAACAACTAAGTAAACTCTTACACCATCTTACAATGAAGTCGATGTCATCTTATACCAAACCCTAAGCCAAGAAGCCGACACACATCACTAAGTCACCCTAGGACAATTTGCTATCAAATTTGCTCGCCAAAAGAGTTACGCCGATGTGAGACGTAAGCCTTTAGAATTTCAAGTTGACAACAGAGTTATGCTTAAAGTTTCGCCTTGGAAAGGAGTCGTACGTTTTGGAAAACGGGGGAAGCTAAATCCCAGATATGTTGGACCTTTCAAGGTATTAGAAAAGGTTGGAGATGTTGCTTACAAGCTTGAGCTTCCTGAAGAGCTGAGCAGGGTTCACAATACGTTTCACGTATCCAACTTGAAAAAGTGCTATGCCGACGAACCATTAGCTGTTCCGTTGGATGGGCTTCATTTTGATGACAAGCTTCAATTTGTCGAGGAACCCATAGAAATCATGGACTGTGAAGTTAAACGGTTGAAGCGAAGCCGTATTCCGATTGTCAAGGTTCGATGGAACTCCAGGAGAGGTCCTGAGTTCACATGGGAACGTGAAGACTAATTCAGGGAGAAATACCCACATCTCTTCACAAAGACCGCACCGTCGTCAAGTGCCGCATCGTAAGCCTTGAGGACAAGGCTCATTTAACGGGGGGAGTCTATAACACCCCGTGTTTTAGGGTCATTTACGTCGTCAATAAATTCACTAATTATTTTTAGTGTTGTACGCGTTTGCTTTTAAATCGTAAAACGTAAGTAAAATCGCTTAATCTAAAAGATCATTCAATTAAACGGTGCATCCAACAATTAACTTTTTACATACAATCCGTTTAAGTAATTAATTGTTGAGGATCTTTAATAACTTTGTTTATTTTATTTTTATTGGTTGCGTAAAGTGTTTACGTATCGTGATAAAATACATTTTAGGCGTACCCGTAACCACCAAAATTTTTCTACACTTCAACAAATACCCACTTTTATACTCAATACTCAAAAATCACAAAAATATATCATACATATATCTATATGGCTAGATTTGTAGCAAGAGATACAAAGAAATATCATAAAATCTATAACTTGCATTGTACATTCACCAACTAATAAAACCATGAGACTTCTTCAAGTAAAACCCATACCTTGACCATAAGACTTCCTTGAAACACTCATCTTGTCTCAAGACTTCCATGTACACCTTTTTGACTAGTCTTAAATACATATTAATCTAGTATACCAAAGAGATAACACAAACACTTCAACACTAAGCCAAAAAAATTCAAACAACACTCCTTTCCATCTTCTTATAGGCCACCGCAAACAAAAACCCCTTTTTGTAACACAATCCATAGCATTATTTTAAAGACCATACAATAACCACAACCTCATTCCAATGATAAAACCAAAAATGTTTTGAAGGTTGGTAAGATTGCAGAGTATTCATCAGTATTGCAAGATCAGGTTTCTTTTGGATTAGGGTTTCTTGTGTGAAAGCTAGGTTTATAATCTAAAGACAATGGTATTGGATTAGTTGATCACATATTACATCACACTAGGATATCTTAAACCCTTTATGCTCTTTACATTATCATTTTATGTGTAAAAAGTTCATTTAGCAAAAATCACCATTTAGAATTTTAAAACATGTTAAAAGATTTTTTACTGAGATCATCCATTTATGTACACTTTTCGTATGATTAGGTGATTGTAATATCAAGATTAAATGGGGATAATAAGTATTTACACATGTTGGTTACGTGTAAAAATGAATATGTATAAACTAGTATTTAAAAGTTATTTATTAAGGAAAGTTTATTGATTTATGTGCTGTTAATGACATGTTTAATCCTAGATATCATAGACTACATGTGGAATAAGATAGACAAAGGACACTATTATATTAAGACATAGTAATTAAGAATATTGGAAACTTGTGGTAGTATATACAAAATAAAAAGTAAATAAAAAAAGTTTATACAGAATAAACACAAAAAAGGAAATTAAGGGGACTGATTTAGCACGAAAAATTGAGGGCATAGGATAATTATATATTATCACCAAAATAACAACTCATGACGATTACAAAATGTAAGAAACTCTAAAAAACCTATTAATAACGAGAAAATGATACCTAGTTTAGGAGTTTTAACGATAATAGACCGGAGTTATAAAAGAAATTTTTATAAAAACTTGTAATACAACTTTCTTATAAACAGAAGGTTTGGTATTTTTATGAAAGATCACACATATTTTTAAGGATTCAAAACATTAAGAACAGAAAAATTTCAATTAAAAACAAAGAATTATGAATTACGATAGTTTATATACTGTAAAATGAAAAAAAAATTTTTATCCAAAATAATTTTATAAAATATACTGTTCAACTCAGAATATTATACATTTATAAAAACATCATTAATATGATAGAACTTTTAATAACAAAGACGTGCTCAAAAGAATCGCTAAAATAGGAGCTATAACGAATAAAATATGACATTTACGGGTTTTACGACAACTAAAAGTTTAAAAATAACTTTATAACTGGTGAGAACAGTAAAAAGTACTGTCGCCGATAGGTTTCAAAATATAAAAATAATAATTTTGATTAACTCAACTTAAAACGAAAGCGTGACAAAAGAAACATAAGAAACGAGCTTTAAAACGCATAGAATTACGCTGTATTACTATCGAACTATATTACAAACGTTTTAACGTATAATAACACTATTTCACTCAAAACAATTAGATTGATTAGCAATAAGAGAAATAGTAACATTGTAGTAGTTACCCATGTTGATAATTACTTATACGACCTATATTGGATTAGGTTGCATTCGATCATTACCGTGAAAGCATTTTCTGTGATATACTGAAATAACGCGCACTCAAGGTGAGTTCAGAGCTCCACGTTTTATATTTTACAATGATTTATAAGTTTTTGGGGTGAGAACATGCTTTGTTTTACAATTTGACGCAAGTAACTTTGAAATACTTACTGTTTTGGCAATTTGTTTACCATCAAAACTTACTGTTTGAATATTGTAATACCATAGCAATACTTACTGATTAGGATATAGAATACCCTCAAATACTTACTGTTATTGGATATTGTATACCATGCAACAACATACAGTTTTGAATATTGTATACCATGCAATACTTACTGTTTTAGATATTGTATACCCTGCAATACATACTCTAAACAATTGCGGTCCTACACTCATACAATTTACAAACCTATGAATTCACCAACATTATTGTTGATGTTTTAAAGCATGTTTTCTTAGGAGATCAATGAGAACAAGACACGGGATACATTGTGGTTGTATTTTGGAAGTTCATTTTGCATAAAGATTTGTTTGCATTACATTTTGGAGGAACGTTATTATTGAAACTGAAATCTTTGTATACAATAACAAAGAACAATGTAAACTCGGAGCTTTTGTAACAAACATTTTGCTAAATCCAATGTAACGGTATTTGAACGACACTATTTTAAAAAGTCGATCTGATATATCTTTGCTGTTTGATAGCAATAAGTAACACAACCCCCTGAACCCTTATTTTTATCCAGCTGCGACCCAAATTGGGGTGATTACAAACATTGTTTTCTTTAAAGGTAACCAAGCAATCTAGAATAAGAAGTTTTTCAAAAGATGAATCTTATGTTAGTCAAAATGCTGTTGAAATTCCAGAATATTTTGAAATCAATGATTTGAAAGCTCGGCTACAAGATAAAGACAAGACCATTTTTAAGTTGAAAGATACTATTAAATCTTTAAGAGAGAATACCAAGGAAGAGAACGTTAATCATGATAAATGGGAAATTGAGCCCATAAATGAGGAACTAGAATGTAACACCCCCAAATTGGGTCGTAGCGGAATAAGGGTCCGGGGCGTGTTACTTCTCAGATCACTAGCACAAGATATATATTGAACGACAATTAAAAGTCGTTTTAAAACTGATACATTGGATTTAACAAAATGTTTACAAAAGCTCGAAGCTTCACTTGTTTACTTGTTATTATTACAAAGATTTCCAGCCCATAACAGATATACAAAATGTAATGCGACTAAATCTTTAATGCAATACATCCAAAACATAACCCCAATTGATCCCCCGTTTTTTGACCCGTTGCCCTAATGATCTCCTAAAAAACATTGCATTTAAAACGTCAACATAAAGTTGGTGAATTTCATAGGTTTATGTAAATGTATAAGCAGGGCCGCAAGACTTTCCCCGTGATAATGCAACATATGCAGACATCACAAAATGTAATTACGTTTTCCTAAGCTCATGACACCGAAGCTCGACATAAACTGAATACCATATAAAATATAGGCCTACATGCCCTGACGATGTTCAACCCTTAACATCCAAAATCTGACAGAAATAACTATATTTTCAGTGATAACTAGTCACCCGAACTGGAGGGGTGGGGGGGGGGTCAATCCCAAAATAGATCAATCTAAAATAAGATCGCGCTCACAAACCAGTAAATTACAGCTTTATGATTCATGGGGCAGTAGTGGTATCGTCTACTTAGGCAAAACATAATCCATAATAAAAAGTAAAAACATGCAAATGATTCTTAACCCCAAAAACTTGTAATCAATAATTGCAAAATATGGGGCTATGAACTCAACCTGAGTGAGTAATATTGAAAATAAAAAATCCATAAAAATGCGTCACGCCTAACACCCAATTGCAACCTAGAATATTAATAGGTCGAATCAGTATCAAGTAAGTGTCTAACGTAATGAAAACTACATATATAATCCTAATAATAGTTATCATCGTACTATCTGTTCGGGCAAATCATAAATTTTAGAGTCATGACATGACGTACGAGTGAACTAGGACACATATAATGTAAATCCCAAATCTCGTCCAATAGCAATCTGAAGAGGCCTCATTAAGAAATTCCCTCGTAATAATAGGTACTCACTTCGATAACTAATAACATATATATATATAGCTATATCACCATCTATTCGTTTAAGTGAAATCGTAATTATAAAGTAAAACCGTTTATAATTACGCCTTTAGTAAAAATGACATAACTTTGTCGTTTTAAGTCCATTTCTCGCGTTTCTTACGCCCACACTTTCATATTAAGACGAGTGATCATAATATTGCATTTTTAAAGTTTCTGAGATTCTTTTGTGAATATTGTTTTTACTGTTCATTACAGAATACACCAGTTAACGCAAAACTCGTAAATGTCGTATCTTATTTGTTATAGCTCCGTTTTTAGCGATTCTTTCGAACACGTTCTCGTAATTGAAAGTTTTATCATATTATTGATGTTTACAAAGTATAAGTTACTGCCATGAATAGTAATTTTTATAAAATTTGTTTTATAAAGTATTTAGCGTCGTAAACTCGTAACTAGCGTATCTTCTTCGTTATAAATCGGTTTTTCAAGTTCTTTACATGCCCACGATCCTTGGGACATGTAGTATCTTATAAAATCATAAAACATATGTGTTAAATTCGGACTTCAAACAGACCCTTTTGAATATTTTGCAATAATGTGTTTAAAACTTGTTTTTACAACTTTTTAGCTTAACCACTTTGTTACAAGTCCATTACAATACTTATTATCTTATGTCTTACATATAATAAGTCCATTAGTTCATATTTTATCCATGGTTCAAGACAACAAGTCCTCTAACCTCACTTTTAATCACAACTTTATAAAAGAAACCCTAATTTGTACATATTCATTTTTATACTTAACCAAGTGTGTACAAGAGTTATAATTCCATTTTAACATCATAATAGCATCCATATAACATGTAAATAAGTTCACAAAACATTGATCATAAGTAAAAATCCCTTTCACATATTCAAAAGTATCCTAAATGGTGATTTAGCTAAATAGAGCATATGAACACATAAAATCTTAGTTATGAAATGATTAAGCTTTTAAATAACCTTGTGTGGATGAGTAGAGAAAAGAATAACAATCACACCCTTGTGATTAACAACCTTGGCTTGAAAATATAAGGTGAAAACCCTAATTTCAACCAAAACCCTAATCTTGCAATATCTTGTTAAAACCTCTTCAAAGCTTAACCAACCCTTCAATTCTTCTTAGAATACCTTAAGTATGATGTATAAACACTAATATGGTGAAAGAAAATCAAGCTATGGATTGTGTATGTTATGAGTTTTGAGCCGTGGCTATTGTAAGAGAGAAAGGGAGAGATTTTTCTTGTTTACACTTTGGAAAATGGAAGATGTGTGTTTACTTGCTAGCTTAGGCATTATATACTTGACCAAGGACTCAAGGAAGGCCTCAAGGAAGGTTCCTAGGGCAATTGGTCAAGTGCATGTGAAGGTGTAAGGCTTTGTTCCCTTGATATTCATAATATCTAGATATTATGGAGAGTAGTCATGCAAACAAGATATTACTTTGTCCTATCACTTGAAATCCGGCCACATACATATATATGTGATGTTATATTGATTATTTTGTGTATTGGGTATAATCGTGGGTATTCGTTTAAGCGTAGTTAGGTTTTGGTGCTTCCGGGAATGTTGAAACGCATTTTATCGCGAAACGTAAGCATTTTACGTAACCAATAAAAATAAGATGAACAAAGTTGATAATTATCCTTATAATAATCATTTAACACTTGCTTGATGTAAACGTTTAATCGTTTAATGCCCGTTTACATTGAATGATTATTTTTAGTTTACGCGATTTAGCTTAACGATTACGATTTAAGAGCAAACGCGTAAAACCCTAAAAATAAATTGTGAATTACATAATGTCATACAATGACCTAAAACACGAGGTGTTATAATACATATCATCATCGTAAGGGTCTTCATCATAGTCACCATTACCATAAGAATCCCTTCATTGTTTCAGCAAACTTTGAGTGCCAAAACCTATCTTTTTTGAAGCCAAAGAACGAGCCATATCATTATCAACTAATGCAACCTCATCTTCACTATCATAATCACCCGGACACTCTACTTTCTTCAAAGGAATACCAGCTTCATCCACAAGAATAGATTGCCCATCAATAAGTAAATCTTCAAACTTCCTGATTTTATCAATAATAGGAGTATTACTAGTACTACTATTTTTGACATTCATGAAAGAGGATCCACTCGAATTAGCCCTGTTATTAACCAAATTTCTAGTCCCTCCATTGGTACCAAACTCCACATCATTATCAACTAAATTAAGAACATCAAATGGATTTGAATGACTAACCTCATTAGTATGTGCCACACCTTTCTTCTTATTACCGCTAGGGCTAGCAGTAGGTTTTTTAAGAACGGGTCTCTCCTTAAGTATCAGCGTTATCTTTGACGGCGTTAGAGTTCCTACGAGTTTTAACCTCCTAAATACGGTTCGCATGGTTCAGATTTCTAATTTTCCACTACGGCCTCTAAGTTGATTATCGAAATAGGTATCCTATAATTTCTACTCACATGGCCAACACTCTTGTAGTTATTGCACTTCACAGTGCATGGTCTAGTGTGGTGCAACTTACGTTTGTTGTAGAAGGGAAATTTTGCTACATATCCGTTCTTGTAATTTGGTTTAGCAATGTAAGCTCTCACAGCCTTCTGTCATTTATTTTGTTGTTGGCATTCCTTACCACCTTGGTTTCTTAATGTATGACCTAATCCATTTAGTCGCGAGCCATGTGGATTCTTTCCTCATAGATAGTAATAGCTTCGATAGCATTAGCAATTCGTTGGGTTACAATACACTCGATCCTCGAGGAACTCATTCCTTGTCTTGTCGTCGGTATTTACTTAAAAATCGAACGGAGTAAGGAAAATGAAATAAGTCGGATTTCAAAAGTCGTGTTTCCAAAAATGGGATGTTATGAGGTGATGGGTTAAAGTTGTGTGCGAATTAATTGGTATGCTCCTAGGAGTTACAAAAAGTAATAGAAATTGAGACGTAACAAGATGACGTAGATGTTTCAATAGTATGGGACGGGTGTCCAAAGTCGTCTTCAAAGTCGATTAGTAGGAAAGCCAGTGGGGTCGGCAGACTGTAACGAATTTCAAAGTTATGCAAAACGATATAATGTAAAGTCGTGAAAAGTTTTAAAGACCATCATATTACTCGCGATGTTTTAGAAATGAATGCGACTATTTTGTCATTCACAATGTATTTAGGGAAATTTAGGGACCATTGTGTTGCAAATGTCCTAAAAAGTTATTTATATAGACAGCTTCTATATAAATAGGTGGGGAAATATACATAAGGAAAATGTAACCGTAAAGAAAAGATAAACGCAAGACAAACATAAGCTCATAGCAAAATAGAGCTCAAAGGCAAAAATAAACGCAAAGCAACATAAACGCAGGGAACAATAAATGCAGGGCAGAGATAAACCCATATCATAGCAGGCTCAAGGCAGAATGATACTCACGTATACGCCATAGCAAAAGCACGTATAAGGCACACATAAAAGCACGTAAGGATCACATACTGGTTATAGACCAGACCTAGATATTCTACCTAGTTCTCTATAACCTTTGCTCTGATAGCAATCTGTCACACCCCCAGACGGGGCCTGGACGGAATACGTGTCCGAGGGCGTGACGTCATAATATACATCACACAAGATCAAGGGAACGACCACTAATGGACGTTTTGAAAATCTTAACTCGTTGTATTTATTAAAAATGGATAAGTCTTAAAATATTTGAAATGAAAATTAAAACGTTGCGGAAGCGTAATTAAGTTTTCAAAGGACAACGAGTATGAATGATAATAAAGTCTTGAAAGATGATATCATATTGCACGTAGACTCCACATAGCACATTAGAGAAGCCCAAAGCTAAGCACCTGAAAAACATGCTTAAAACGTCAACATAAAGTTGGTGAATTCATAGGTTTAGTAAAGCATTTGCTAAAAAAAGGTTACGTGGAACGAAATGCTTCAACACACAGTATTATGAAGCTATATTTAGTAATACAAAAACGTTCAATGAAGAGCAGATGATTGGACCACAAAAATTCATAATACGCAAGTGGACAGTTATAGCAGATACAACTTCACAATAAGAATAAGTATTTATGTTGTGACTGTAAGCTCTTGACACCGATCAGGCTCAATTCAAAGAAGATATTATATGCCCAAACAAGAAAGTCTAACTGCCCTAGGGTTAGTCTGACCATAGATCACCGCCTAGTGAAATCCTGACATAGGTAATATAATTCTATTGGTTTGTGTCTCCGAATCTAGTAAGCACGCTACTTACACACGGATAGGGATATAATTAGTCCCAATAAGTTCTCATTTACAAACTTTCAGCGCACTAGACTTAAACAGTTTTATAATTACGGTCAGTTTATACTAATTCATGGTTCATGATAGTTGGTCTATCAGTGGTCTATTCGTAACTTAGGCAACACATATCTAGGAAAAGGTAAAGTATTTGTAACTGGTGTATAAAGTAAAAGTAACCAACGTGATTTCCAAAATAAAGGCTTTAAGTAATTTGCATCCTAAGTAAAACAAAGATGAATCAATCATGTTTCCGAGTTTGCAAACGAACTTTCTATAAAAGTTGAACTCATGTAGACTAAGCCAAGTTTGGTAAGATACGAGCCTAGTTCTCAATCCAAAAGATTATAAGAGGTAAATATAAAACATAGGTAACAAACGATTAGCGGGCTATTGAACTCACCTCTTAAGCAAACGGTTGAGATAGGGAATCCTCGAGCGAGAATCAAACTAACTGTAGACTTAACTGCCAACCTAATTATAAGACTGCGCATTAGAAAGAGAAATAAGAACGAAATCATGTATAAAGGTTTATAAAAAGAACTAGGACAATCCATATGTGTATTGTGCTTTAGTTTAGTTAACATAAACGTGTCTTTACGGAATCATTAGGTTTATATAAACGTTACACCATTCTTTACGAAAAGTTACCATTTTCGCAATTAACTATTTTAGGAAACTTCTATTTCTGAAAGTTCTAAGGTTTTCGGGACGTTAATACTTCACCTATTTGGTCACGGTCCAAGTTCATTAAACGATACTAACGAAAACTAAAAGCCTACCTCTTCATTTCTAATTTCGCTGATTCGTACTAACATACTATTTTTAGGAACGTTCAACGGTATCGCTTTATATTCTTGAAAACTATTAATATTTTCTTAAGGCTTTCGAATAACTCCTAAACGGAGAACCTAACCTGCTTGGAAAACGTTTTAATATATAAAATTATATGTCCGAAAATAACTTGACGAAAATTAGATCTACCTCACTCATAAAACATTTTTAACACAACTTTCGCGACTTTGGAAAGGAAACGTAATTTTAGGCCATGTGTTTGTCGTTTTTTAACACTTGTGCCGGAAACGGAATACGCAAAGGCGGTCAAAATGGTTATTTTCGTATCCGTGACTTGCTCGTATAAAAAATTCGTTTTGCGCATTCCTGTTTCCAGTTTAGTATTTTGAGCGTAACTCGGTCGTTTTAAGTCCGATTTTAGTGTTCGATATATGAAAAACTATCTATATGAAACGCCTATCCAAAAACGACCTTTTTGACTAATGAAAACATTTTTAACTCGCCCAAAACCCTAAAACAAATTCGGATCAGCAACCTTATTTTTCGTAAATGCTTCTAAAAATCCATCCAAACTTCACAATAGTGCCTAATCTAACCTAATCTCCATTCACTACTAATCCACCATCAAAACCATCTTTAAAACTACTCTAATCTCATCACCATCTTTGTTGCAACACACATGGTCACTTATACTCGCAATCAAAAGAATATGTAAATCAAATAACCATTAAAAAGTATAAACGAGTTCATGTGTCTCTTGTTTATTTTTAAAAAGGCTTGCCCAAATCACAATAGGATTTAAACCTAAAGAGATAAGAAATGGAAGAAGATGAAATCAAAAGAAGGTTTAATAAAGAGCTTACAAATGATAAAGGAATAAGATTGAGCACTAGATTTATAACATACACCAAGATCTTGCAAAACCCCCAAATTTATTTGAAACCCTAACTATAGATCTTGAACAAAAACCCTTAAACAAATGAACCAACACTTGCATCTTCCTTAAATAACCTTGAATAATAGCTAGAAACACTAGATCTTGAAGAGAAATTAAAGATATAGAAACCCTATTAAGGGTGTGTTTGTGTCGTGGGTGAGGGGAAGGAAAAAGGAAGAAATAAAATTTCTTGGTGGCTTGAAAAGAATGAGAACCCTAATGTGTATAGTATGGTAATTATAGGAGGATCCCAAGTACTAGGGTTTTGTATTGGTTGACAAGTCAACACGCATACTTAACCAAGTGTGTGTGTGTAGTTCGGTTATAATACAAAAGAAAGGAAGGAAAGAAAATTGCAAGAGTTTAGCTAGTGTGTGTAAAATTTATAAGAAATGAAATATGGATGGTATTTATAGTGGAGTAAGAACTTGGAGCTAAAGGGGAAGTGGGAGTGAAAGCCAAAAGTAAACTCTTGGAGCAAAGGGTTGAAGCCCAAGCCAAAGGGGAGAGGGGGAGGGGACCATGAGCAAAAGTGAAAAGATTCCCTTAGAACTAATTTAGTTTGTGCATGAGTGTAAATTGAGTAGGGGGTGAATATCCACAAAATTTTGGACCTCTAATCCTGAGAAATACGATAACTAGAGTTTACGTGAAAAGATTATGAGTTTTCGGGGTTCCGTTTGATCAAAAACGCAAAAAATGCAAATTGTACTCGAAACCGTAGAAATGTATATAAACGGAAGTGTACGTGACCTATATAACACTTTGAAATGATAAAATAATTCATATAACAAATATACTAATCTTAGTCCGAAGCCGGAACGTGTCCGATGACATTTTTCAGTTTTACGCGGGACAACTTCCCGGTTTTAGGTTAAATTTAAACGTAACGTATAAAAGTCAAAATAGAAAACGGAAAAGTTTAAAATAATGACCTAAAATTTACGGGGTGTGACAATTGGGAATACTAGTCCAGACAAGTTTGAAATCTCGCATACTGGATGCTCAAGGCGAAGCAATAAAGGAGGAGATACAGACCGAAAATTTGAAATTTGGTCTGATGGAGTTCGATACTTTGACATGAGAGCTTGGATCCCAAGAACTAACGATCTGAGGAAATTTATCATGAATGAAGCCTATAGATCTATATTACGACTCACCTAGGGACCGGTAAGATGTACAAGGTTATGAAGGAGTACTATCGATGGTCAAGAATGTAAAAGCATATCGCTAGGTATGTTGGAGCATGCTTGACTTGCTCGAAAGTCAAGGCCAAATACCGTAAGTCATCTAAATCGTTGCAACAACCCAAAAATTTCCTATAGGAATTAGGAACAAATGTCTGTGAAATTAATAACTAAATAGCTTCGAACGACAAGAAGGGCATGACTTGATTGGAGTCGTAATGGATTGACTAATGACATATGTGCATTTCAAACCTATTCTGGAAGTTTAGAAGACGGAAAGACTTGCACAAACTTACACCTATGAAACCTTTTCATGAAGCGCTCATATACGTCGTTTCAGATAGGGATAGTTGCCTCATGTCATGATCACTCCAGAAATATTAAGGCATACAATTAAAATTAAACAATGCCTGCCATCCTCAAACAAACGAACAGAGTGAGCGAACTAATTAGACCTTAGAAGACATGCTTCGGGCATGTGTGACTCAATTCAACGTAGGTTGAGACACTCACTTACCTTAGTTGAATTTTCCTATAACAACATATAACAAAACTAGCACTAGACGCGTCCCATATGAAGCCTTGTATGGGCGTAGGTGTCGTTCACTATCTTGTTGGTCAGAAATAAGAGATGGACAGTTGACATAACTCGACAACATCCACGATTCTATTAGAAAAAAACTCAACAATCCTAGAAAGACTTAAAGCTACCAGTAATCACCAGAAACACTCTACGAATAACAGTAGGAAACCACTAGAATTTAGTGTTGGCAATAAAGTCTTGCTCAAAGTATCACCTTCGAAAGGGTCTGTACACTCTAGGGGAAACGTTAAATTTAGTTCTAGAATTATTGGACCGTTCGAGATTGTCGGACAGATTGGTCCAGTAGCCTATCGTTTAGTCATTGGCGTCCGTGTACTTTTGTTTATGTATAAAGTAACGTTTGATATTAATGTATGTACGATACAATGGTGTTATACAGGATTTAAACTGTATAGTTGTGAACATATTTACAATACAATTAATGCATGCTCACTCGTAATGCTCTGCCGCAACGTGTGACCGTTGTATTAACTGTTTAAAACATATAGTAACCGTTGGGGGCCCATTATTTTGCACGATTTCCTATTTCGTGACCTCTTGACCTTTTTTTCTCTTTTTCTTGGTCTTTACGCGTCAGCCACCACCCTATCAAAAGGGTGGCGCGTGACCTTAAGGGCTAACTGTCGGTCACGAGTGTGACAATAAAACTATGTTTATTCACAACTTCTCACAACTCAATCTCTTATTAAAATATTATTTTCTATTTCTCTCATCTATACAATCAATACATACAACCAATCTATATTTTTTTACTATTTATCAACAACCCAACCTTACATATAATATTATTTCTTTTAAATTTAATTTAATTATTTAAAATTTCATATAAAATTATATATTAAATAAAGTATTTAATTTATAAATATATTTTTATAAAATGACTGTTTTAATAAAAAAATATTTTAAATTCTTACGTTGTAATTGAAATAAAATAGGTTTTCTTGAGATTGAAAGTTTTATTGAGATTGAGAGTTTAGAAAAGTTTGAAAATAATTTAGATTGTTGAGATCCATAATATATAAACTAGATATAAGAAGATTAAGAAACTAAAAATAAAGATATGAGAATGTGTGTGTAACTATGTTAATATTAGGCTAGTTTTATAGAGAACTGAAAACTAAAATCAATAATATAATTATTATTTAAAAAAATAAAAGATAGTATACATTATCTAAAACCTTATCTTTTACATGTAAAATCCATCTATAACTTCTATTAAAAAGGAGTTTTGTATGACGTAATTTTTCAAGCAATTTGATGATGTGTCATGTAATTGGCTATTCTCTTGTTATGAAATCATTTGTGTATTTTGATTTATTTTAATAATGTATATACTAATGTATGCGTATGTAAGTTTGTTACTTTATACATTTACTTTGTCTTTTTACGGTTCCAAGATACGCTGCATTACTTCATCCAAGAATTTGAAATTCAAACCTCTTTTTTTTAATTAACTTTTGAGACAACTATTCATTTTCATCTTCTTTTCATTTTCAAATACATCATAAAATTGGTGGCTTAAGATAGATGATATTTTAATCTTTGCAGTCATCACCATTTCAAGCGCACATTTGTGTGATTCAAGGTTTTGTATTATTCAATTCACAATATATGTATACAGTTTTCGTAATATGGAATTATCTACAAACAATATGTGTATTGCAGTTCATAGTTATAAGTTTCAAAAACACAACAGTAACATTTCGATTTAACATATGCCAGATCCGAAGCTTACATGGTTTTTGCCTTTAATATACACAGTATCTCTGTTTACGTATATATTCGTGAGAAGAATAAAAATATTTATTTTTTTAAAAAAATTCTTAAAAAATTCTGAAAAAATTTCATAAGATCGTGTATGTTGGTGCATGAAAAAGTTGTAAAGAAAGTTTTTCTAAAAGTGGATAGTTTTGCCGAAAAAAAATTATTAAAAAAACGTTTGTGCATTAAATCGGTTTTTTGTGCATCAAAAATTCGTTTTTGTACCCAACTTCTTTTGACTTTTTGCATCAAAATTTTATTGCGCATCAAACTATAACAAGTCGAAAAATTTGTGCATCAAAATTTTTTTGTGCAACAAAATTATTTTTTTTTGCGCATTAAAAAAACGTATAAAAACTCAAAATTAGAAAAACTTCTTTTACAAAAGTTTTATGCACCAACATACCTGATTTAATGGAATTTTTCGAGAACTTTTTAAAAAAAAGTTTTCTTTTTATCCTTCTCACGAATATTTGTCTTTTTATTTTAACATTCCTCTATATATATATATATATAACATATATATGGGCTAACTATGAGTGTATAAATATGATTTAATGATTGTACGTCACCTCAACGATGACATGACACATAATTCATTAATTTTCAAAATTATTTAAAAAATAATCCATGACAAGGTTTGAACTTGTGACCTATTCTTAATATGCAAGACCCTTAACCAAAGTTTACCAACTGAGTCAAACCACTATTTGTTTTCTACTATCCAAAACAATATAATATGGTCAAAAATCATAAGAGGCCTATCATACCATGTTTAAGATATATATCTTTAAAGATATACTTTATAATTATATTTGATATTCATCCAAATCTTTAAAAGAACCTAAAATTCAAAATGAATATTTCCATTATAGTTCCCCAACACTTTCTTCACTTATTTTCATTATATATGTCCAACACTTTTTTCGGTTTCCTTTGTCTCGATCGCAAGAACTCTGATCCTTTTTAGACCTGTCATTCGTTTATTTTACAAAAAACCAACTCACCTTGTGTTTGAACATATAATACTCAAATCATTATTGCCCATATTCATGATAAATAATAAAAACAATGTTTTTAGCCTGCGCTTCGCTGCGGAGCGCGGGGCGAAATAGCGTTGAGTCAAAAGGAATCTCGCTTGTGTCTCGCTTGACAAAACTGAAATGAAATATGTAGAATGAGTAACTTAAGTGAGTTACAAAATCATATGTATGTGTCCAGATTTAACATGAAGCATGTACCAAAATCATATTAGTTCTACCATAAACGTCAACATGAAGGGCGACAACTACCAGCAGTTTGTTGTGTATGAGTTGTTTTTTAACCATCATGAGCTCTGTTTGCTGATACGGTGATACATATAAGTGAAAACATAACAGTGTATCGTTAAACATGTTGTCATAAGGTGATAAATTTGGAATAAATAACAGAAGAGTCTGGCATATGAGTAGAAACCATAAAAAGAACACAAATATGCTTTTAGTCGCCTTAAGATGTCATTCATTGGGCAGGCAATTTGTTTCATTAATATGCATGTTTATGGACTTATCTTGCTCAACTTTTCAGCTAGTCTAGTGCTGGTTTCACCAAGTGGTATCCTTACATTTGTGTATTTTGTAAGGACAAAACTGGTTTTCACACCATAAAGTGTTCAAATGCAACTGCTATATACTTGTTGTAACTAGCATCTATCTGAATTTCCTGCATTATTATCCAATCTCAAAACTGTTACTTAACTCAACACGACCCTTAATTTATTAATGAAAATGTTGTTTGATCAAAGGATATTACCATCTAAAAGTGCATCACAAACGTCCTTAATCGCCACATTTAGTGGCCGAAGTAAAATTGCAATGTTCTAAGGCAGTTGGTGATTGTAGAATCCGCCGTTTTGTTGCAGATCTTTCGTGCGCTGCACCTGAACCCCAACAAAACCTACATATAACACGACAAAATTAGACCCATTCCTCTCAATAAAACTCATTTTAATCTCCTTAAGATCTATAATAACAGTCCATGCAAGTCCTTCTAAATAAACTATAGATTATATTATTGTATAGTGTATAAAAAAGTGGTTACTTCATCCAATGAAATCTAAAATGGTCAA
>BQNB010031008.1:0-52484 GCA_026074375.1 Tanacetum coccineum
CGACATGACGCCCAACACATAAGCCCATATAAAAAAACTATTAAACATGAGACCGGAAAAATAAAGCCGCAAAAAAAAATTAACGCCCCGCATCAACGCGCGGGCAATCATGCTTAAAAAAAACACCCACATCTATGATAAAAGAAACACCGCCCCGCAGCAACGCGCTGGCAACTATGCTTATTTTCTCTAAAAGCCTTCCTTAAGGACGCATTTCCCGTCTCAAGACGCAGCATCGAACCTACAAAGATAAGTTATTGAGTCATGAAAATTCAAGTAAAAGAAATTAAAAAGAATCAGTGTTATAAAATAAAATAAAAATCACAATTTCTTACTTTGGCACTGGGCCGGTACGGGCCGGTTGGGCCGTCTGGGTGGACTACCACCAGCATCACCACCGTGTGATCTAGGAGCTACACACGCCATCTGTAAAATAACAAGTACAAGAACACACAATTTCGTGGACCAATTAATGCTAATATACAAATTCATATAAATATACACATTTTAACATATAAAAACAATTCCACTCAAATAAAAATTACACATTTAAACATATAAAAACAATTCCATTCAAATACAAAATTACACATTTAAACATATAAAAACAATTCCATTCAAAGAAAAATTACACATTTAAGCATATAATAATTGTTTCATTCAAACTACAACTTAAGATCAATTGTCATCGTCAGAATCATCGCTAGATAAAACTTTTTCAACATTAGTACTAGGATTTACTATTTGAGCAAATTTCGGCAGCATTTCCCCTCAACTCCCCAAATATGTGTTTAAAGACATATTCGTAGAAGTAAAGGAGAAACACTGTCGAAATCATCTCAAATAGTAAAACAGTTATACGCATTCATATCCTAAATGAGACAAAACATTCAAAAAGCAGTCCCAAACAGGGGACTTTCCAAAATTAATTTCTAATAAATTAATTTCGGACGGGTTTTCTATAGGTTGATTAACTTCGGACGGATATTTTCCGAAATTAATCACTAAAATTCTAAAATCCGAAACACATATACATTTAATGAAGGAACAAACATTAAATTATATCAAATTATAAACATAAGAAGTGTTTGATTTGCGTTTTACAATGTCAAGGAGTGTTTGGATTTGCGTTTTACACTAGAAATCACAAACAAGGATAAAAAAATAACATACTTGTGACTCGGCTGTCTTGTGGACCCGACTTCTTCTCGACTCGACTCGACTCGGCTGCTCGTCGACTCGGCTTCGACTCAGCTTCTCGCCAAACTGTCCAAAACAAAAACGAATTATAATCAAGAAACATTCTAACACACATAATTAAACTGTTTTTATAATTAACAAAAACAAAAACCAAAATAAAAAATTATAAAAAACGAATTATAATTAACCCTTTTACCAAAAACGAATTATAATCACGAATAAGTATAAGAATTATGATTTAGAGGGTTTTGAAGTTTAAGAATTATGATTTAGAGGGGTTTAGAATTATGGTGGTGGCTGTGGAAATTGTGCCCGTGTGCTCGTGTGAGTGGCTGTGGTGGTGGTGGGTTATGCAGTGGTGGTGGCGGTGAGTAGTGGTGGTGGCGGTGAGTGGTGGTGGTGGAGTATAAGTGTTTTGATTTTTGTGTTTCGATCTGTTTTTGGGGTGGAGTATAAGTGTTTTTGTGTTAACTCTTCGAGCTGTTAACAGATGGGATATATGGATAAAATTTAGGGTCGACATTTTGGGTCGACAATGTCGACCCTAACTGTTTTTATATAAAATATTTAGTCATTATTTTGGGTCGACAATACATTCTATTTTTTGGGTCGAAAATGTCGACCCTAAATCAAGAAACATTCGGCTTCGACTCAGCTTCTCGCCAAACTGTCCAAAACAAAAACGAATTATAATCAAGAAACATTCGGCTTCGACTCAGCTTCTCGCCAAACTGTCCAAAACAAAAACGAATTATAATCACGAATAAGTATAAGAATTATGATTTAGAGGGTTTTGAAGTTTAAGAATTATGATTTAGAGGGGTTTAGAATTATGGTGGTGGCTGTGGAAATTGTGCCCGTGTGAGTGGCTGCGGTGGTGGTGGGTTATGCAGTGGTGGTGGCGGTGAGTGGTGGTGGTGGTGGTGGAGTATAAGTGTTTTGATTTTTGTGTTTCGATCTGTTTTTGGGGTGGAGTATAAATGTTTTTGTGTTAACTCTTCGAGCTGTTAACAGATATATGGATAACATTTAGGGTCGACATTTTGGGTCGACAATGTCGACCCTAACTGTTTTTATATAAAATATTTAGTCATTATTTTGGGTCGACAATACATTCTATTTTTTGGGTCGAAAATGTCGACCCTAAATATGGGGCAAAATTAGGGTCGACATTTATGTGCAGTTTTGGGTCGACAATGTCGACCCTAAACTTTTTAATATAAAACATTTGGTTAAAAGATATGGCGGGGTTGTTTAATTTAGGTGAAAATTTTCGTAAATTTGGGGGGAAATTTAGGGTCGACATTTCTTTGCAATTTTGGGTCGAAAATGTCGACCCTAAACTGTTTAATATAAAACATTTAATCCACCTACAAACCTTTTATGAAATATATAACTTTTTATAAAAAATGTAAATTGGTTCGTTTCGGCCGGGTCGGTCCGGTTCCTCGTTTCGTATATAATTATTATATAAAATGATTTTTTATAAAATATATAATAACTTTTTTATAAAATATATAACTTTTTATAAAAAATATAAATTGGTTCGTTTCGGCCGGGTCGGTCCGGTTCCTCGTTTCGTATATAATTATTGTATAAAATGATTTTTTATAAAATATATAATAACTTTTTTATAAAATATATAACTTTTTATAAAAAATATAAATTGGTTCGTTTCGGCCGGGTCGGTCCGGTTCCTCGTTTCGTATATAATTATTATATAAAATGATTTTTTATAAAATATATAATAACTTTTTTATAAAATATATAACTTTTTATAAAAAATATAAATTGGTTCGTTTCGGCCGGGTCGGTCCGGTTCCTCGGTCTAAGACCGATAACATTCTTGTTTGACTTAATATAATTAAGGCTAACATACAAGATTCTCTCCCTGCCTCAGAGAATGAGATTCCAGTATTACAATTAAGAGTAGATGATGCCGAAGCTAGACAAGCTGAGGATCATGCTCAGATTCAATCAATTCTAGCCCGTTTAGGCTTGTAAGCTAAACAGCCTGAAACGGACGAGTCGAGATGTTATGGTTATACATTAGACGTTCAACGGAAGAGTCGATATGTTAGGGTTATACGTTAGAGGTTCAACGGACGAGTCGAGATGTTAGGGTTATACGTTAGACGTTCAACGGACGAGTCGATATGGTATGGTTGTACATTAGACGTTCAACGGACGAGTCGATATGTTATGGTTATACATTAGACGTTCAACGGACGAGTCGAGATGTTATGGTTATACATTAGACGTTCAACGGAAGAGTCGATATGTTAGGGTTATACGTTAGAGGTTCAACGGACGAGTCGAGATGTTAGGGTTATACGTTAGACGTTCAACGGACGAGTCGATATGGTATGGTTGTACATTAGACGTTCAACGGACGAGTCGATATGTTATGGTTATACATTAGACGTTCAACGGACGAGTCGAGATTTAGGGTTTATACTTAGAGGTTCAACGGACGAGTCGAGATTTAAGGTTGATACAGTTAGAGGTTCAACGGACGAGTCCGATATGGTATGTTGTCATTAACGTTCAACGGATGAGTCGAGATTGTTAGGGGTTATACGTCAGACGTTCAACGATGAGTCGATATGTTAGGGTTATACGTTAGAGTTCATACGTATTGAAAGTTAGGGGTCTTTCAATATTAGTAGTTCACAGTATGATTAGGTTACACTTAAAGGTTCAACGTATGAAGATAGGGTTACACATTAGAGGTTCAACTATAGTTAGGGTTCAAAATTAGAGGTTTCAACGTGATAGTTAGGTTCAATATTAGAGGTTCAACGTATGAGTTAGGGTTACACATTAGAGGTTCAACGTATGAGTTAGGGTTACACACTAGAGGTTCAACGATTAAAGGTTTCACTGTATGACAGTTAGGGTTTCTATATTAGAGGTTCAATGATGATTTGAGTTTCATATTAGAGGTTCACTGTATGAGTAGGGTATTCATGTTAGAGGTTCAATGTATGAAGTTTATGGTTTCATATTAGAGGGTCAATGTATGAGTTATGTTCTATATTAAGAGGGTTCAATTATGAGTAAGGGTTCATATAGAGGTTCAATGAATGCGTTAGGGTTTCATGTTAGAGAGTTCAATGTAGATTAGGGTTCATATTAGAGGTTCAAAGTATAGTTAGGTTCATATAGAGGTTCAATGTATGATTAGGTTCTAATATTAAGATCAATGTATGAGTTAGGTTTCTATATTAGAGGTTCAAGTAATGATTTTAGGGTTTCATATTAGAGGTTCAATGATGAGTTAGGGTTTCATAATTAGAGGTTCAATGTAGAGTTAGGTTCTAATATTAGAAGTTCCATGTATGAGTTAGGTCTATAATAAGAGGTTCAATGTATGAGTTAGGTTCTATATTAGAGGTCAATGTATGAGAGTAGAGTCTATATAGAGGTTCAACGTATGAGTTTAGGGTTCATATTAGAGGTTCAATGTATGAGTTTAGGGTTTTCATTATTTTAGAGGTTCAATGTAATAGTTAGGGTTCTATATTAAGTTCAATGGATGAGTTAGGGTTAATATATTAGAGGTTCAATGTATGAGTTAGGGTTATATATTAGAGTCAATGTATGAGTTAGGTTCTATATTAGAGGTTCGAATGTATGATAAGGGATCTATATTAGTGGTTCCAATGTATGAGTTAGGTTCTATATTAGAGGTTCAATGTATGAGTTAGGGTTTCATATTAGAGGTTCAATGTATGAGTTAGGGTTCTATATTAGAGGTTCAATGTATGAGTTAGGGTTCTATATTAGAGGTTCAATGTATGAGTTAGGGTTCTATATTAGAGGTTCAATGTATGAGTTAGGGTTCTATATTAGAGGTTCAATGTATGAGTTATTCAACGTATGAGTGGGGGTTCTATATTAGAGGTTCTACAGCTACTATTACAACATTAGCGGTTCAACGTATCACCCGCCAAAAACTCCCTCCAGAAGCCAAAATACTGGGCGCATTTTGCACTCCCTCCTCCCGCCCAAAACACCCGCCAAATACTCCCGCCAAAAACACCCGCCAAAAACACCCTCCAAATACTCCCGCCAAGCATTCTTCTTTACCATTAAAACAGATAGTATCTTATCCTCCCAAGCACACACACACTCTTATCCTCACAACCACCACCACATTCACCACCACCTCGATCAACTGTCACCAGATGGAGCGATCTAATCAAACTTGGTTGTGCAAGTGTAAAAACGGAAATGTGGTGTTGCGAACATCATGCAGAGATCACAGCTATGGTCAACGATACTACGCATGTCCTAATTCAAAGGTGAACTATCAAAGCATAACTATTTATGTAATATAAAATAGTTAGCTTGTCAAAATGACTTTTCTTATGATTTCCTTACTACGTAACAGCCAGGAACTACAGAGAGAGGATGTGGCTACTTTATGTGGATGGATGCTTCTCCTGGACCGTCAACACCTCAAAGTCATTCTTCGGGAACTTCTTCACGTCCAAGTCATTCTCCGGGAACTTCTTCACGACCAAGTCATTCTCCACGATCTGCACAGAATCTCGGAATGGCAGAGTGCTCAAATTGTAAGTTCTTGGCTGAAAGAATAAAGACACTAGAGGCAAGGATAAGTGTACTAGAGGGACAACTAGAGATGGCAAGGCATCCCGAGAACCACACACTAGAGTCAGCAGGAATACTTCACGAGATCTACCAAGGGATGAGAAACCTTAATATGGAGTAGTTTTTCATTAAGATAAATCATTTTAGCATTTGGAATGTAGGAAAACTTAATATGCTTTAATGTTTGAGATGGGAAAACTTAGTATGCTTTAATGTTTGAGTGTTTATCGATTTCTAATGTAATTTGATATTATAATAATAAACGTTAATCGATTAGGAATCATTCCGTGTATTTTGATTATTTATTGTGGTTAAACTACATTTAATAAAGTGATACCTCATCTATTAAAAATTTCTTAATTTTTAATTGTTTTAAATATTTATATATAATTTCACTCCTCTTAATAAAGTGATTTTTTATAAAATATATAAAACTTTTTTATAAAATATATAACTTTTTATAAAAAATATAAATTGGTTCGTTTCGGCCGGGTCGGTCCGGTTCCACCGCAATCTAAACCGACGAGTCGTATTACATCTTTAGTCACACTAAGAACAACTCACCGATTAGTGTAATCGCAATTGGTAGTATTGTCGTACAATTAGGACTTCCGAGACTACAAATTGAACAATCAAATTTATGAGAAAGTGATACCCTCAGGATGGTTCCTTTAGAATGTGTATTGACTATAGAGGGTTGAACAAGTTAACCATCAAAAATCGCTATCCACTCCCTAGGACAGACGACCTATTCGACCAACTTCAAGGATCACATTATTTTTATAAGATAGATCTTAGGTCCGGATACCATCAGCTGAAAGTGCACGAGGACGACATTCCAAAGACTGCATTTAGAACTCGATATGGACATTTTGAGTTCACAGTGATGCCCTTTGGTCTGACGAATGCACCAGCAGTATTTATGAACTTGTTGAACCGAGTATGTAGACCTTATCTAGAGAAGTTTGTGATAGTGTTCATAGATGATATATTGATATACTCTAAGACCCAGGAAGAGCATAAATTACACCTAGGGTTAGTCTTGGAACTACTCAAGAAGGAGAAACTGTATGCTAAGTTTTCTAAGTGCGAATTTTGGTTGCAAGAAGTACAGTTTCTTGGTCATGTGATTAATGGTGATGGCATTCACGTAGACCCTAGCAAGATTGAGGCTGTTAAGAATAGGGAAGACCCTAGAACTCCGTCTGAAGTTCGTTCATTTTTAGGTTTGGCAAGGTATTATCGTCGATTCATTAAGAACTTTTCTAAGATTGTTAAGTCACTTACCATCTTGAGTCAGAAAAGCAAGACCTTTGATTTGGGGTGAGGAGCAGGAAATGGCATTTCAAACTTTCAAGCATAAGTTGTGTAATGCGCCTGTTCTAGTTCTCCCCGATGGACCAGAAGACTTTTTGGTATACTATGATGCATTAGGCCTAGGACTAGGTTGTGTGTTGATGCAAAAAGGTAAGGTGATAGCATATGCATCTAGGCAGTTGAAAATCCATGAGAAGAATTACACCACCCATGATTTGGAGTTGGGTGTTGTTGTATTTGCCCTTAAGATCTGGAGACACTACTTGTATGGGACAAAGAGTGTCGTATATACTGACCACAAGAGTCTTCAGCATATCTTTAATCAGAAGGAACTAAACATGTGTCAGCGTCGCTGGATAGAGCTTTTCAGCAACTATGATTGCAAAATTCGCTACCATCCTGGTAAGGCGAATGTAGTAGCTGATGCACTAAGTAGGAAAGAGAGGGTGAAACCTAAGAGAATTAGAGCTATGAATATGACCCTTCAGTCGAGTGTCAAGGATAAGATGCTAGCGGCTCAGAAGGAGGCATTTGATGAGCCGGCAGAAATGCAGAGAGGGCTAGATGAACTGATAGAACGTAGGAGTGATGGAGCACCATACTACCTGAATCGAATATGGGTTCCTTTGAAGGGTGATGTGAGAACCCTAATAATGGATGAAGCCCATAAGTCAAGGTACTCTGTACACCCAGGAGCTGACAAGATGTACTATGATCTTAGGGATATGTACTGTTGGTCAGGAATGAAAAAGGATATAGCTGTGTATGTTAGCAAATGTTTGACTTGTTTGAAGGTGAAGGCTAAGTATCAGAGGCCATCTGGCTTGCTACAACAACCTAAAATCCCCGAGTGGAAGTGGGAGAGAATAGCAATAGACTTTGTTACGAAGCTACCAAGGACTAGTAGTGGGCATGACGCAATCTGGATCAGTATGGGCCGGTTGACTAAGTCAGCTCATTTTCTGCCTATACATGAGGACTATAAGAGGGATAGGTTAGACAGACTTTGTGAGATTATTTCTAGGCACGGTGTGCCGATCTCAATCATATCTTATCATGATAGTCGTTTCACATCAAGGTTTTGGCAATCAATGCAAGAGGCACTAGGAACCCGGTTAGACATGAGTACGGCTTACCACCCTCAGATTGACGGTCAGAGAGAGCGTACTATCCAGACCTTGTACATCAAGGTACCATTTGGCCAATCAAGTGCAAGACAGGCACTAAGTAATACCTCCTGTTAGAAATGGTGTATGGTTTACCACCCTCAGATTGACGGTCAGAGTAAGCGTACTATCCAGACCTTGAAAGACATGCTCAGAGCATGGGTCCTTGACTTCGGGGGAAGTTGGGACGTTCATATTCCATTATTACACTTCTCATATAACAATAGTTATCATTCTAGTGTGAGGTACACCTGTTTCGCAAGCCTTGGTACGGTAAGATTAGTGGCCGCTCACGATCTTGTGGGCGAAGTTCGCGAGAAGGATAACTGATAGGGCCTGAGCTAGTGCTAAAACTTTACTGAGAGATTCTCGCATATCCACGGCGATATGCTTAACAAGCTACACCCTGCGATGTGATGGCCAGAAAAGCTAATATGACGAAGACATTAAATTGATAAAAAACCATTTAGAGTTTAGTGCGGGTGAGTATGTCTTGCTCAAAGTTTCGCCTTGGAAAGATATGGTACGCTTTAGGAAGAAAGAGAAATTAGCACCTAGGTTCGTTGGACCCTTTGAGATCACTAAGTAGATCGGTCCAGTAGCCTATAGACTTAGACTACCTGAAGAGCTTAATGATGTTCATGACACGTCTCACATGTCGAATCTTAATAAGTGTTTGGCTTACCCAACACTACAGATACCTCTGGATGAGATCCAAGTTGATACTAAGTTGAACTTTGTGGAAGAACCTGTGGAAATCTTAAAGAGAGAGTTCAAGAAACTTAAGCAGAGTAGAATTTCCATCGTCAAGGTTCGATGGAATTCGAAACGAGGACACGAGTTCACGTGGGAATGTGAGGATCAAACGAAACTTAAATACCCGCATCTTTTAGCTCTAACACTGGTTGAATTTCGGGACGGAATTCTTTTTAAGGGGGGTAGAATGTAACCCTTGCACGTTCAGGAGTCATTATGTTCTAATTTAGTCCTTTGACTTTATAACTTTTTTTTGTTAGAACAAGTTACCGTGTTGACGGTGGTGAATCAATGTTGATCTTGGTTATCTAATCTCTATGTTGATCGTGTTAATCCTTTTTAGAGGATTTTATCTATGTTGATCTAGTTTCAAGTGGTTGTCTTGTAAATAGCTTAAAATATCTAATAATGAGTTCCGACACGTCCGTTAATGTTCAAATCGAATCTAAGGAAGTTTAACTATAAAAGGTGTCATGTGAATATTCTAAGTTCATGTAAAAGTATTTTTGAGTTCATTAAAAATACTAGGAACTTTCGGGTCGCATTTTAAATCGCGGATTAGGATCATTGAGTAACCCGACAAGTGTCGGAAGGCATCTAGGATGCCCCTAGGATGCCTTGAACAAAATTGGTACCATAAGGGAACCACAAGGCCCTTTTCTAGGAACATTGTCTAGTAAGAGCATCTTATATTGTCTTATTGATCTAAAAACACACATAACTTCCCAAAAACACACACAAAGCTCTCATTTTTGTCTCTCCTTCCCTCTTGGCTTGTTCGAACAGCAGCCCACACCAAAAACATAGACATTTATCAAGTTTTGATCAAGAACATGAAAGGTCTAAGTCATCCGGGTTGGTTCCAATAGGCGTGGGTTCATAAAAACAACGTTTGGGTTGTCGGTTTCGTGTTTATCTCGCTTTCAAAACCCATTTTGTAAGCTATCTTTTCCTCAAATATTATTGTACTTTTAGTGTTCTTATGATGCATAGATGTTAGTTGTATGGTGCGTTTTCTATAAATCAAAGGCGAAAATCTACGAAACACTAAATAAGGGCGCGTTTGGGTCGAACAAGAAAGAAAAAGGGAACAAAGGGTTTATCATTTTTATGTCGTGATTGTGATGGTTGAAAAACATTTATATGCTATGTAGCTTATTTATTGTATAGCTTAAAAATAAGCTTATTCGGATTATTTTGTACTTATTGAGTTTTCGGTTGGATCATGGTTATAAGGAAAATGGTTTTGGTTATTTACCTATGGTATCTTATTTTTGTGAGCTTATTTCGATAGTCTATTTTGATGTCTAAAAGAACTACGTAGCTTATTAGCTTATTAAAAAGCTAAATATACTTATTTGGAGCTTATGAGGCTCACGGCCCAATAAGCCGCAGCTTATTGTGGACCTTATTGTGGGTCGGCTTATTTTCGTGGCTTTTGGTTATAGATTATTATGATATTTAAGGCCTCACGTAGCTTAACGGCTTAAAAATAAGCTTTGGATAGCTTATTTTAGGCTTAAAGGGCCACGACCCAATAAGTTAAGCCAAACCGTGGCTTGGTTTTGGTCCGTGAGTCTTGACTTATGTTGTGGCTTATTTCTCGAACTTATATTTATTAATAGGTTTGATATTGGGCCTAAATCGGATCTTGAAACTTAATAATAACGTTTTGGACCACTAATGGGCCTTAAGGCCCAATAAGCGAAAACTAGTCGTTTTACGTGTTTAAAACGGACTTTTGAAAGTAATACATACTAATATATATTAAATAGTCGTTTGAGAAAATGCGTTTTGATAAACATTGCGAAATATGGATCTTGGCATTTTGTCGGGAATTGGTGAACTTAAGAGAAAGTGTTTGAAATTGAGGTTTGAAACCTTGAGAAACATTGTATAAACGAACGGGTCATGCCTAAATTTCGTAAGAATCCTATACTTAGATTTTTACTCAAAAACATACTTTTGCGACAAAATAATAAAATATTATTATTTTAATAAGTCGACTAAAAGACAATATATTTTATGATTATAAAATATGAAACTTCTCCAAGTCGTTTTGTAAAAATAAACGTTTCATTTCCCATAAACTAAACATATAATCAAGGTAACTAAGGTTACCGAATGGAATTACCAAAGTATATTTCTGAATATCTATTATCTAAGTCTTCTTATATTACTATACTATTTTACTTGATAGTATAAGTATATCATACTAAGGTATGAACTAGAATATGTTATCTTTGAAACTAAGTCGTCAACCATCACACCACTGATAATGTTAAGGGTGACCGTACAACGCACATCTGACCTCTATGCATCGACCTTGAAAACACTTTTAAAATGCGTATATCTAAATTGAACATTAACTGGATTACGTCGTGTCCGGGCGTCGTTGCATTTGCTTGTTTGATCTAGATCTTTGCTACTTATCACCTTCTTGCTTAAGCTGAGTTCTCGTAACCCTACTTTTTAACTCTTTTCCGTTAAGGGAAAATGATACTCAAATTTGTTTTGAACTTGTTTTCATTACTATGCGAAACATTTTACCTTTTTGGACAATGCTATGTGCCTATGACTGCTATGTGAATGACATGAGATTTGTTTGAACCTGTTTTGTGAATCTTGTGATCTTGTAAACTTGTGAACTTGTAGATCTTTCGCCTTATGTATAGCTCTAGCTGGTAGGCTTTAGGTGTGTGTGAACTAAGAGCTTGAAATATTTGAGAGCATTGGTATCTATATTGTTGTGCATCTTTGGATCTAAGAGTAGTATGGAGTTGTTATGTGGTATCTATATTGTTGTGCATCTTTGGATCTAAGAGTAGTATGGAGTTGTTATGTGGTATCTATATTCGTTGTGTATCTATGGATCTATGATAGCAAGGCATTGCTATGTTGGTATCTAATCTAAGAGAATATATGAATCTAGGATAGCATTGGGAATGGTTGGTATCTATATCTATTGAGAATCTATGAATCTATGATAGCATGGAGTTGCTATGTTGTTATCTACTCTATTGAATGTATTCACTGTCATATTGCACAATTGTCCTCATTTTGAAACTATGGCACATCAACTGGGTTGTTATCAAACCTACGAGCTCACTAACTTTATGTTGACCTTTTCGAGTATCATTTTCAGGTGTGTTTTCAACAAAGGTAAATTGGGAGTAATGGAAATCAAAGACGTACACTTTTGGGAGTTTATCTAAAGACTTGTGTCTTACTTATCAAGGATGCAACTTGGGAACTATTGTAAATCTAAATCTTTGTAAACCTTATATGGTATGATTTTGTATCTTGATCAATGTTAATCATTATGTCGCATTCCCGTGTTTTCGCTTTAGCGGGGTGTGACACGTGGCACTAATTGCGTAAGACTTTTTAGTCAAAGTTTGCAAAACGTTTCCCCGGCGACATGCCACTCGGAATACTTTGGGTAAAATTTGACCAAAAAAGTCTTCAAATATGTTAGCGGTAACGTTTCCCGCTTAAGTTTCCCTGGCGAGACCACAATGGGCGATGAAACTATCCCCGGCGACATATGTCGCTGGAGAAACATCACTAAACGACAAAAAGTCATCTGACGTGGCACTAATTGCGTAAGACTTTTTAGTCAAAGTTTGCAAAACGTTTTCCTGGCGACATGTCGCCGCGGATACTTTGGGTAAAGTTTGACCAAAAAAGTCTTCAAATTTGTTGGCGGTAACGTTTCCCGCTTAAGTTTCCCCGGCGACACTACAGCGGGCGACGAAAGTCATTAGCTAATGACTTTTGAGGGGTGACGTTTCCAATAGTTTCCCCGACGACATGTCGCCAGGGAATGGTTTGGTCGTTTGTTGACTTACGTTGACTCAAAAAAGACATCGAAAAAGTTGGCGGTAACGTTTTTCGCTCACGTTTCTCCGGCGACATGTCGCCGGGGAATAGCTTTGTCATTTATATATTTATTTTTTATTAAGTATAAAATATATAGTTATTAATAGTAATTATATATTTTATAAATAATAATTAAATAAATACTAATAAAAGAAACATTCTGGTATCTTGGTCCGGTTTCTCGGTTCGATTTCTCTGTTCGGTTTGGTCCGGTTTCTCTGTTCGGTTTGGTTTCTCTTTTCGGTTCAGTCCGGTCAGTCCGTTTAAACTAACAAAGAAGTAAAACCCTTTAAACAGTGAACATGATATTGTATACTTTTTCAAGTAACATAAAAATTAACATTTATTTAGTTAAATATTATACATACAAAGCGAGACCTTAGACCGATAATCATACGAGACTTACAAGCAGACACTTAAACAAACACCTTACAACGATAATAGATGCATACACAGGCTAGATGTACACAATAGCCACCGTTTTATTCGACACAGTTTTAACATACTAGGAGGTGGGCACAATGCTACCATTTTGGTTAAATGACAAACTACTCCAAACCAAATTTCCCCATGTCATTGTAAAGCTCGTGTAGTAGTGCAGTTGAATCAATTGTGTGCTTCTCGGGATGCATATACATTTCTAATGTTGCCTTGAGTACTTGTAGCTTTCCAATCAAGAGCGTGTAGTTTGCACACTCTGCATTTCTTGAAGGTTCCAGAGAATAGCTTGGAGGTGTTGAAGTTCTTGGAGAATAGATTTGAGTCGTTGAAGGTCCCGGAGAATAGCTTGGAGTCGTTGAAGGTCCTGGAGATTAAATTGGAGTCGTTGAAGCTCCAGGAGAACCGACCAGTAGACAGACTCGTTCCTCTTTCCATAAAAAAAATTCACATCCAAAATAGTTTTCCCGAGGCTGTTAAAGAGTAAAGAAAATAATTTTTAATGACTAACCAGATTATTTATAAACTACACAGATAAAAAACATGTAATTGTTCACCTTTGATCGTGGACATGCATAGTATAGTTTACCATGGGTTTTAGGTTTATACGATTCTCGTAGAACTACATCTTCGGCTCTACAACAACACGCAAAAGCTTCATATGGCACCATATTCATAATAATAGTGTGATTTGTTGGTGGTTGTAATGGTAAGAGTGTGTGTGATCTGTTGGTGGTTGTGAGGATAATATCTGCTTTTATGGTAAAAAAGAGTGCTTGGCGGGAGTTTTTGGCAGAAAATTTCCACTCATCTGTTAAACATCTAATGTACAACGATAACATCTCGACTCATACGTTGAACATCTAATGTACAACCATACCATCTCGACTCATCCGTTGAACATCTAATGTACAACCATACCATCTTGACTCATCCGTTGAACATCTAATGTACAACGATACCATCTCGACTCATCCGTTGAACATCTAATGTACAACGATATCATCTCGACGCATCCGTTGAACATCTAATGTTCAATGATAACATATCGACTCATGTACAATGATAACATCTCGACTCATCCGTTGAACATCTAATGTATAACGCTACCAGCTTGCCTCATCCGTTGAACATGTAATGTACAACGATACCATATCGACTCATCCGTTGAACATCTAATGTACAACGATACCATCTCGACTCATCCGTTGAACATCTAATGTACAACGATACAATCTCGACTCATCCGTTGAACATCTAATGTACAACGATAACATACCGACTCATCCGTTGAACATCTAATGTACAACGATAACATATCGACTCATCCGTTGAACATCTAATGTACAACGATAACATATCAACCCATCCGTTGAACATCTAATGTACAACGATATCATCTCGACTCATCCGTTGAACATCTAGTGTACAACGATAACATATCGACTCATCCGTTGAACATCTAATGTACAACGATACCATCTCGACTCATCCGTTAAACATCTAATGTACAACGATAACATCTCGACTCATCCGTTGAACATCTAATGTACAACGATAGCATCTCGACTCATCCGTTGAACATCTAATGTACAACAATACCGAACCGAGAAACCGAACCGATCGGATCGTACCGAACCGAACCGAGAAACCGGACCGGAACGAACCAAGAAACCGGAATGTTTTTTTATTAGTATTTATATAATAATTATTTATAAAATATATAATTATGTAAATAATAGTTATAAATAAAAAGTATATATTTCATAAAAGATAATTATATAATTATTTTTTTATAAAATATATAATTTTTATTTATAAAATATATAATTATATAAATAATAATTATATAAATAATAAAAAAATATTATTTAGTAAAACAACTATCCCCGGCGACATGTCACCGAGGATAGTTTTAACCACGTCCCCCAAAAATTTTCATTAACCCGCCATTTAGCTAAACGACAAATAAGTTACTTTCCCTGACGACTTGTCCACTAGGAATGTCACTGGGGTTTTTAAAAAGCACCAAAAGTGGATCTGGGAAAACACTTAGTAAAAAAATGAAAGCAAACACTTGCTTAACACCACCGGCGATCGATTTTTTGCAGCATCATCACCACCACAGCTCACCACCACCAACACTTGCTCACCCACCACCACCTCTCACCACAGTACCCATCACCATAGCTCACCACTCACGCACACACAAAATCCTCCTCATCCTCTAAATTATAATTCTTTCCTTAACTCTCTAAATGCTAATTCTTTTACTTTTTTCTAACCCTCTAAATGATAACTGATGGTGGTGTTTGATTTTAGTTTTTGGTTATTAAAGGTTTGGATGTATATTTTTTTCAAAATTTTGGATGTACTTTTCTAATTTTTAATTTTAATTTTGGCAGTTTACAATAGCCGAGATAGAGGGGGCGAGAATGAGCCGAGACCGAGACGAGGGGTGAGAACGAGTCGAGTCCATAGCCGAAGGTATGTTCTAACTTTTTTTTCCTTTTGGTATCCCCAGGGACATGTCGTCGGCAAACGTTTATAGTTATTACTTTGTGTTATATAAGCCGTGAATTGAAATGTATGTTATATATAAGCCGTGAATTGAAATGTAGTTTATATATAGTTATTGGTTTGAATTGAAATGAAATATATGCCGTTTATAGTTTGTATATAAGCCGTGAATTGAAATGAAATGTTAGTGTGAATTGTGCCAAAATATAAGCCGCTTATAGTTTGAATTGAATTGTGCCAAAATATAAGCCGTTTATAGTTTGAATTGAATTGAAATGAAATATAAGCCGTTTATAGTTTGAATTGTGCCGAAATATAATCCGTTTATAGTTTGAATTGAATTGTGCCGAAATATAAGCCTTTTATAGTTTGAATTGAATTGAAATGAAATATAAGCCATTTATAGTTTGAATTGAATTGAAATGAAATATAAGCTGTCATCTGGAATAAGGAATAAGCTGCATAAGCTGTTGTTAAACAACTTATGCTGATAAGCTGTTGTTAAACAACTTATTTTGATAAGCTGTTTAACAATAGCTTATCATAATAAGCAGCTTTTAAACAGCTTATCAGAATAAGCTATTTTTAAATAGCTTATTTTGATAAGTTGTTTTTAAATAGCTTATTTGATATAAATGCATGTTTGTAATGTACGTTTGGTTATTTGCATTTGGTTATTTGCGTTTGGATATGCGTTTGGTATTTGTTTTATTGAATGATTTAGGAATGTTTTATGATTTTAGTGATTAATTTCGGAAAATCCTCGTTTGAAGTTAATCATCCTATAGAAAACCTGTCTAGAAATGATTTATTAGAAATTAATTTCAGAAAGTTCCCTGTTTGGGGCTGCTTTTTGAATGTTTTGTCTCATTTAGGATATGAATGCGTATAACAGGTTTATTATTTGAGATGATTTCGACAGTGTTTCTTCTTTACTCCTGCGAATATGGCTTTAAACACATATTTGGGGAGTTGAGGGGAAATGTTGCTGAAATTTTCTCAAATAATAAATCAGTTATACGCATTCATATATGAGACGAATCATTCAAAGAGGGGTTAGGATTGCCTTTCATAGTTGCACTAGGTGAATAAAACAACTCGTATTCCTCGTTTGAATGCGTTTAATTAAGTGCATAACTGCATATAATTACAGATTACCTTATTCTGACCAATACGCCGTACGCGTATCAGCGCCAAGTCTTCACAAGAAAACGCGTATTCACAATTCCCAATATGGCGTATCCACCTTCTGCCATACGTCGTACCCACGAAGATAACTATTCAGAGATACGAAGATATTATTATTTTGGGTTTTATATAATTATTGCAAGAATGTGTACTTAATTGTTTAAAAGTGTTATTTGCAGTAATTGAGGAGTGATTTGTGAAGACATGCTAAAAGGCGCATATTTTGGAGCTAAAACGAAGACATTTAAAGATTACCTTATTCTGACCAATACGCCGTATCCAATTCCCAATACGGCGTATCCACCTTCTGCCATACGTCGTATCCACGAAGATAACTATTCAGAGATACGAAGATATTATTATTTTGGGAATGTATATTGTATTGATTGTAAACTTTGCGCGCACTCCAAGGGATACACCCCAATATGCCGTATTGGCCAAGCCCAATACGGCGTATCCAACATTTTTTAGAGGTTATAAATAGAAGACTCAAAAACGAGTTTTCAGTGTGCAAAATCATATTCTTCATACCATACACATAAAAGATGATTTTCTGAAGAAAAGAATAGCAACAAAGGTTAAGCATCGATCACGATTCCATAGAAGACATCGTGTAATTTCCTTACTCTTGTAATCATTTAATTTTCGGCATCGTTCGGTAAAACGTTTAGTTTATCTTGGTTAATTAATCAATCTTGTATAATTACAATGGTTATGGGCTAATACCCTTGGGTATTAGCCATCTTAATAAAGATTTAATGTTTGGTTTGTTTTAAAATCGATTTACTTAATTTATCGTTGAAAGTTTAATTATGTTTATCACATGATACTTGTCTACGTGTTTGAATATGCGACCTATCATTCAATTGGGTCTAGTTACGCCAAACAAGTGAGCTAAGTACTAGGATAGCTCTCCATGTCATGTTTTATATTACCGGACCAATAGGATCACAAGTAACATTCTGTCTTTGTCTTTAAATTAAGAGCTTAGTTGGACCGGCAGGTGACCCATAATGTTTCAACAAGTATGTTCTTGATTAATTGATAAAGATTTAAATAGTGGACTACCAGTATATAAAATACCGTTAAACAGTAAGTGGGTAAAGTCCTGATGGGCTAGGATTTATCAAGATCACCATTGCTATAATCCCTAGATAGATTATAATTAAACTAAAAGGATGATTTATGCGGATGCGTTAATTATGATAGGATTCAACGTGTCTAGGTCTTAGGATGATGTCCCGCCTAAGTCTTAAGAATTATATGCCGCTTCAAGATAAGAAATCATTGCACTATATAAACAAACCAGCATTTAATCAGATTTAATATGGCTAATACAGTTTTCTATTATTTGGCTTGTACCGCTCTTTTATCTTCTGATTGTTTTCTTGCATGTTTATTGTGTTTAGAATTGATTATTGTCACCGTACAAATCAGTGTGCAGTCTCTAGGCTTGAAAACCCCACATATCGTTAAAAGCGTATTATCGCATAAGGTTTAACAGTATTTTAGAATTAACTTAACTAGAGTAATTAAAATACTGATAGATTATAAGGTTAACAACCTCGCTCTTAGTGTTGGACACCCTACTTACCACGAAACTCTACCCGATCGGGTACACTGCCCGTTAAAGTGTTGTTTTAGGATAAGTCGGCTAAATATAAATTTAAAACTTGGTAATCAATAAATTGACCCTACACGACAGCACATCAAGTTTTTGGCGCCGCTGTCGGGGAGTGAAAAAGTTTAACCTTTAATTTTATTAGTATTTCTAACCATTCGTCTAGATTAATTTAATTCTGTTTGTATTTAATTTAATTGTGTGATTTAATTGTGTGTTTAAATTCTCACATTATTTAATTGTTTTCTAAGTATCCTGTTCTGATAGATCAACAGATACGCTGTATCCACCAGTTGGATTATCAACCTTTCCACTCAGAACAGTGTATTGACTTTGTATATGTTCTTCCAAACAATACGGCGTATTCTGTGTAATCAATACGGCGTACTGACCTTGAGCAGACAATACGGCGTATTCAAGTTAATTGAATACGGTGTATTGATCATCTGATACAGTGACAATAATTATTTTTCGTATTTGATTCCCTGTTTATCGTGTTATCTTCCGAGAGGGCACAACCTACTGATCATTTGCACTTATTTTCAGGAATTCGATTAACGATGACAGAACAAAATAACTGTATCTCCGTTACCCGAAAAAACTGCATCTCTAATGATAATGAAGGAAAAATGATCGAGAGAAATTTTGTCAAGATACAGGGAGCGTTTTTGGTCAAAATACGAGATAATACTTTCAATGGGGCAATCGAAGAAAACATGTTTGAGCACATTAATAAATTTCTTGAAGTAGTTGGGCCAATCAAAATTAATGGGGTAAGTCAAGACCGATTTAGGCTTAGCATCTTCCCTATTTCACTCGTAGGTGCCGCAGGTGAATGGTTTAAAAAGGATTGTATAGGCTCGGTTACTACTTAGGATGATTTGGTATAAAAGTTCGTTCAAAAATTCTACCAACTTTTTGATCATAATGAAGAGATTGAAGAGGATGATGACCTCGGCGAGACACCCTTGTGTGAAGCTTTCAACGATTTCAACTACCTCCTTAAAATTGACAAGGATTTGTTTACTTTTGATATTCAAGGAACTAGGACCTACGAGGAATATGAGTTAAATAATCCTGTGACAAGGGATCTTGAAGAACTGTGGTTGGATAACGGGGTGCCATATCAACTATGTGATCATATATGTGAACCATATCGCTTTAAGAATGGAATGATCAAATAGCCCACATGTAGCTCAAACATTGACGGGTTTTGTAATGGTGGAGAGCTACCCGGGATGGTTCGGGTTAGAAGCATGACTTATTTCCAAGATCACAAGTGGTATGATGAACTAGCTGACAGAAGACTGAAAGAAGAAACCTTAATGCGCAAAGCAAAAGTTAAAGAATCATGGGGAAATGCGACTCCTGGTGTAATAAAATTTTGTGCATGGTTGATAAATAGTTTTGGGAACTTCTACGAACTAGACTATAATGTGCTAGTAAAGCTATAAGAATGTTGGTGGAAGATAAATACTTATGAAGTCGCACCATTTACTTGTTTGGAAAGTTATGGTCAGAGACCATATGCAAACAACAAAACTGAAAAGGCACATGACCCTTATCTTGAGGTTAATAATATCTTTGGTAGAAATTATGACACAAGCAACGCTCAAGACAATCAAGGGCATGAAGAACGCAAGGATGATCCCACTCTTGAACCATCAGTTTGTAAAATCAGGAGATTCGAAATGATGAAGTACTCATTTAATGTTGACGAAGAGTACATTGCCATAAAAGAGTCTGAGTACATCAACCACTCAAAGGACAACCTGGACGCTTATCGAGAACTTTTACGTATCATTAATGAGGGATGGGTCATGGCAACACCCGATGAAGTGTGAAAGAAGGAAAAGAAAAAATTAAACTTAACGACTAGCTGAAACTAAAGTGCTTCCCTAGAGACAACCCGGTCATTTTTAAATTGTTTAAACTATTTTAAATTGTTTGCACGAATCTGTCTTCCCAGACACTCCATACGGCGTATCGAACCCCTATGGATACGGCGTATGGATGTGTTTGGACGTTATCAGTCTATAATTTAATTTCCAGTACTTTAAAAAATTTAATTGTTTTAAAGGAACAATACGGTGTATCTTAGGGTTTCGGATACGGCGTATTGATCCCTGTACAGTGATGTGTTTAATTGTTTTCCTACATTGTAACCATTGTATAACCGAGATAGGAATTGCACCTTGTCTTCTATGCAGGACCTTGCTCTAAGGAAATCAATAATATAGTATACTCTAAAAAAGACGTGTATTGAACTCGTACGAGCATTTTGAAGCCTCGTCAACACACTTTTTGCTCAAGAACTCAAATTAGAGAATCAACCCGAGCAACATATCAGGGGAGTTTCTCGTTCTAATTCAATTTCCTATTTTCTTTATTATTTTATCTATACAACGAGGACGTTGTATAATCTAAGTGGGGGGATGGAGAATTAGAACGCCTACTTGTCCTTTCTTTTACAAATAACATGCTAATGTGCTTAAATTATGCCAAATTAATTTTTTTTTCTAGCATAACTTTTGTAAAATTTACTAGTTACATGACCTCGTGCACTATAACCCTTAATGCCAATTTATGAGAATTAAGCCTATTCCGTTTCTAACGTTTACTAAAAATTCCACAAAAATTATGAGTGTGCCGGTGATGTAGTAGACTTTAGAACTTGGCATGATATATCACTCGAGACCACAATGATGAGTACTATGAATTTAGATGAAGAAACATTTTTAACTGGCAAATTTCTAGGAATACACCAAAAAGTCTAAATGTTGTAAAATTAACTAACTACACTGGTTAGTTAAATCCTGTGTAACCCTTTGTTTATTCTCACTTTAAGAGTAAGATCCCCTAGAAACACCTGTTGAGCCATTCCTCTCTTTTTCATACCATATGTCTACTTCGTTACACTTTTACACCTTAGCCTACCCTGTCGATTAAGCCTACTTTAATCAAGTTGCTAGTTGCTTTTGTGTAAAGTTTTGTATTTCCTGTGTCAAAGTGAAATTTTCTATCTCTGTTATGGTCGGGAATTTGCACAATGGAATGGGAAAATTTGTAGCTCGTGTATTTTGCTACTTTCGCGATTATGTATTATGTACGAAGATGAAGAGTTGAAGGAAAAATTATCCGAAAAAATTATGATTTTGAAGACGGTAAAATTATACCGAGGATTATGTAAAAAAAATGGAAAAATAGAAAATATATCAAAAAAGAGAAGGAAGTTTTATAGTCGGTTCGTTAAACTTAAACCGAAGAAATTCTTAGAAGGATCGATTATTCGTGGATTAAAAGTCAACGATGTATAGTTTTGTATTAAGTGGTCGATATCACCACTTTTGTAAAAGTATGTAAGTTTGGGATGTTAAGGAAGTTGACCGTTATGGGAACGCCAACTTAGGTTGTCTTTGTCATCTCTATGTTAGAGGTGTTTGTATATATTTCGAGTCTTTATCATGGAACGGTCGGGGAAAAGTTACTAGCAACTACGTTATTTGTTCAAGCTTAATCTATTTGTTTTGTGAATTTTATTTAACAACAATTTACTTCCCATTCCTAGTAATTAACCTTAGGTTTTACTCGAACGAGGTTGGAGTGAGTCATGCATGTTTATTCCATCGTTACAACCATGTATGCGTGATTTAGCCTCCTTGTTGGTTTACGACCTTTGGTGAAAACTAGAAGGTCCCTACCCTATATCATTCTTTATCCTAACCTTTGGTTAAGCTCGAATGAAGATGTGTTCGAACACACATGTCTATTCCGTTGTTACGACCGTGTATGTGTGCTTCAGTTGCCTTATTGGGGTGGTACTTGCAACAACCCGAGTTTTACGACGTGTATGACGATCGTGAATCCGACGTCATAATTATTATTTTATAGATTCGTGTGAACGAACGTCGACATTTAAAATTTTATTTGTCGTAAATAATTATTTTCGTATTTTATTACGAACGGAAATTCAAAATTTTTATTTTTGACGTTTTGCGAGTCAACGTTTGACCGCACGTTCGTTAATTGTTTTAAGCATCGTAAAAATCTACGACGTGTCTCGTTATTATTTTTATGATCATAAATTATTATTTTTCGAACCTTGTCATCTTTGTTCCTTGTCTTGAGCCGGACTTGCGTTTTAAAAGTGTACACATTTTATTAAATGTTTTAAACCAAGAAAATGTGACGGAAAATAAAAATTGTCTCGGAGGAGAAATCCCGAGCCATGATTGTCGTTTTAATCTAAGTAAAAGTACGGTGTGTCAAAAATCTAAGAAAGAAAGGAGGGAAGGACCATTTTTGCCAAATGATGAAACAAGTGGAAGTATAAATAGGTTTTATACTTCACTTTTCTTAAATAAAAACACACACATAACAAATTTTTCTCTCCACCCTCTTCGTCGACCGCCACAAACCACCACACCACTACCATCAAAAACCGACATGCATAACGATCAAGTTACAAAATATTAATCCTTGTGTCGAGGCCTACGTTTCCATATAATAAAATCTCACATGCAATATGTTTTGAAGAAAATATGTCTTTGGCTTAATTCGTATGATTTCGGTTTAAAGAGGTGTTTAAAAGGGTTAGATTAGTGATATGATCAAGTGGGTTAGCTTGGAAATGGTTTGGGTTTGTGTTCGTGTTTATGTCTGAGAGTCCGAGACCACAAGGAGGCCGAAACCAACACCTTGTGTGTTGTTGTAAGTATCCTAGTTATGTTTATTTCATTGTTTCGTTCTTAATTTGATTTTGTATATTATATGTGATGAGGTCCGAAACTTGCGTTGGTTAGAATAGATTGTGAATGGGTTGTTAGTTGACGGAGATAGGTTAGCTAGGCGTATTTTGATGTCGTTGCGAGGTAAAAATGAAGTTTCGATAAGTTTCAAAAATGGTAAATCCGAGCAATAAGTTTGGCTCAGATTTCGAGGTTCGAGATTTTATAAAAACTGATTTTTGATGAAGAAATATGATAGAGTTCGTCCTAATGTACGTTTCGGTTATTCGAACGTCCCGTAACTCCTCATAACGAAGACGTTACGGCGAAAACAAGATTTGAAAACTTATATGTTTTCCAAACAGCTATTGCATTTTTTTAGTTGCTGTCAGAATTTTAAATGGCCGTTTTGAGCACTTTTTAGTCTGTTTCGGCCTTCCGACGAAACACGAAAGTTGCTCGAAATGATGTTTTACTTTACAGCGAGGCTTGCTAGTTTTAAAATCGAGTAATAACGGGTCAAAACCCAAAGTCAAAATCTGCACTTTTATTAAAAATGTCACAAGTTCCTGCAGAAACTCGCAGGGGCATTTTGGTCATTTTCTGTTGAGTTTCGGGTCTCGGCTAAAACTAAAAAGTTGTCCGAAATGTTGTTTTACATACAATATCTTTTGAGTCAGAGTCGTGAAAATGTAATATAACGGGTCGTTTGGAGCGGGTCAGACTTAATTATAAATATGTATAAAAAGTCAGTCAAATAAAGTCTAACGTTGACTTTTGAAGGTCAACGAGTTAATACTAAACTTGTCGGATGTTATAAAAGTAATTAAACGCTACTATTATTATTAGTATAATAACTTAGATTTAACGATTGTTACGAACAAGGGAGATTCTAAAAATAGAACCTTTTGTAAAATATGGGACATAATCCCGATACGGGTAATTAATAATCAAAATGAATGTCGAGAGTTTGACGAGATGACTAAATATTATTATAAATATAATTAGGAGCAAAGTGCAAAAATCATCCCTGTGCTCTTTCGATAGTCGGGTTTACATCCCTCCGTTAAAAAAAGACTAGTAAACATCCCTGCGTTATTTTTTTGGGTCATGATACACCATTTGGACTAACGTTGCAAATAAGTTTCAACTGAAAGGGTCTTTATTGTTGGTGAGTTGAAACACTAAGGGGATGTTTTGTCTATCTTTGCAACCTTCACCCAAAACTTTGCATAGCATTTCATAGCATTTAAACCCAAAAACACACACAGTCAACGAACAAAACCTCCATTAACAAAACCCACATTAAATCATTGATTACTGTCATCAAATCTTAACAATCAACTGAAATGGTTGTTGTAGAATGGAAAGTCCGTGATTACGAAGATCCCATTGATGAACAAGAAGCGTATGGTAAGTTTAAATCTTTGTAATCATTATTAGTATGTTATTTTCCCTAATTTTGTAATCCATTGTTGATTATTGTTAAAAGCCCTAATTTTGTAAACCCTAATTTTTCGCATTGATAAAAAACCTTAATTTTCTAAACTGATTATTACAGGTAATTTTGATGGAAACTTATTTTCATTGAAGATTCATCATGGTGGCTTTTTCACTGAACCCCCAGGTAGGTGTTACACAAATGGGACATTTAACTATGTTGACTTTGTAGATAGTGACTTGTTTTCAGTTATGGAATTGCAAGAAATGCTTAAAACCTTAGGTTACCCAATGAAAAAGAATAAAATGTACTATCATTTCAAGATACCTAATAGTAATTTGGATTATGGCTTACAAGCATTAGGAAATGATGCAGATGTGATCAACCTAGTTAGGTATATTGATAAGTACAGACTTATTGAGGTTTACATTGAACATGAGTATACTATGCGTGTGAAAAAAAACTTTTTCGACTGGTTGTTAATCGTGCTTGGTTTGGTGGTAGCTTTCCTGTCCTCTTTCCAAGTTGACATGCCGAACATAAAATGATCCTATTTAAACTTAACCCTACATGCACCCGAACACTGGATGATCGACGACCCTCAAACTACACGATCCTTACGAGCTCAGATCACTAACCCCCATAAACACCCGGTCAATCCTAATCGAGCCCACCCGCAAAGTTCACAAAGTTTAATGTGATAGAGGCGACGATCGCCCAACTTATCCAGGTCGCATTCTATCTTCCTTGAGGGCAATTAGAACAGACAAAAAAGCAAATAGGAAGAGACCAAAAACATCACCATTAAGCTATCAACAACATGAAATCGTATATCCTTAAGTTCTAGTCCAACAGATGGTACATATCACAACTTGTTAATCACCGACTCATAGCCACCACTCCTAAAAACTGGAATAGTAATCCGTAACACACACACCACATGTCTTTCACTGAAGGCAACATCAAGAACCTAGACTCATAAAATCTGACCGCCCAACAAAAGTTGTGTCCACGCGTCCTCCTCACAACAGTCATACCCTAGAAATTCACACACTGTCACCGCGCATGACATAACTACCCACTATCGAAATCACAACAGCGCACCGCCGAGGACATTCCCAAAACGCCTCCGCCAGCAATCGAACAATGAAATCTTTATGCACAAAATGGTCATATTCCGATCTCGAACAGACCACATAAACTCTATTTTCTGAATAATCCTGAGCCTTGCGATCTCCAGTTCTCCATCATTGTATTTGGCATCTGAGTCCAAATACCAGAGAACGCATCTTTAGAGCGCAACCTGCCATTAGAACAAAGGCAAAAATGGTGAGATTTGGATACAATGAGAATCCCCATGAAATTGGGGTCCGGTCTCTGGTTATAGCATGTAACAAGATTATACATCTACAGTGGCAATAGTTTCTTGCGTAGGATCAGCTCTGGTAAACAGTCAGCTCTTAAGTACAAGTACGACCTAACAAAAAAAGGCATAGTATCTTATCCTAACGGGAGCGAAGTCTCTACCAGTGGGCTTTCCATCCTGTTCCTTTGTCAAGCAAACCTTAGGTGGGAGTATTCCTATTTCAAATGCCACTGCATCTCCTAAAGGTAATAGTCTGCCAGCTTGGGTCGCCACTGGTAGGCGTACTGGTGGTAAACAATTGCCCATTGTGGCTCCAAACTTTGTTTAACTCATGCACCCCCAAACTCTAGTGCAGAAAGCATTACTTATCACTCATCTCAACTCAACACAACGGAAAATAAAAATAAATGAGACAAGATGTACCTAAAATAAATAGAGAGAGGAGGAAAGAGGAAGATTAAGTAAATACTTCTGCCACTAAAGTGGTTGCGGCGTTAACAAGTATACACAATTAGGCGAAGGGTAACCAACGCGCGAGGCCACAGGAAATACAATTCAACCACCGATCACAGCCATCAATGGCGACCCACTGCAACCTATTAACCTTCTAGAGAGATCAGTGCCATTTTACATAGGAAAACACGCACCAAAGGACACTATGCCTACAAAACAATGGAAGCAACTTCAGATTACTCTCCGTCTAGTGTAGATACTCAATCCTTATTAGTTAGTACTAACTGCTCTTAAGAGTACTGTTTACCAGCTGATACCACAAAGAAACACGGCACACGGTATGACGCACCGCTCATACATCATTGTTGATACGATGTACGCATCGTTGACCATACTTTTCGGCATAGTAATCGAGCGACGTAATTTATATGTCGTGATCGTGTTCGTTGATTTTCCATGGATTGTTTCAATTATTTAATCTTCGGCATAGATCAAGGTGAGTTCATAGCCTCGCTTTTGAACTATTTTAAATGTTTTTAACCCGCTAGGGGGATACTTGTTGTTTTATGAAAATGAGAACGCAATATGTTTTGATACTAAATATGATTCCATTCACTATTGAGTATATGCCTTTTACTGTATGACTGTTAGTTGCCTAGTTGCAGGTGAACGCTAATGCATTAAATAGATCAATTGGGTTTGACAACCCTGTCCGGGGTATGAATCAATTGTGAGCACCTTGTAACGGACATTTTGTAGTTAGTATTAGGAGAAGTGGCATACTTCTCGGACATTATTTCGTCCTACGGGATGAATGTGTTAAGTTTCGGTGCACGAGCTCATTTAGTTGGAAATCAATATTTTTATAACTTGTCTTACGACCAATGTTATACGTTTTGTTGAATCAAATATACGTTCTAACTGTTATTTGTAAACTCTATGAATTCACTCAACGTTTTGTTGATGTTTTTAAGCATGTATCTCAGGTTAGTTGCTGTTGATGGCTCGGATGGGACGGAATGCGGGTATCAAGGACCGTGTCTCGGTGAAGTAGTGTCATAAACTAAATTAATGTTTTAGAATCCAAGTCGTGTTATGACTTTTAGAAATAAATTTCTACGTTGGTATTGGGACCTATGTAACTCTAATATTTCTAATAAATGAAATTGTGTTTTATAAACGTATCTTTGAACGTTTACTGGGACTAGTGTCCATGTATTATGAAGTAGCACCCCAAATGTTGTATTCCGTTGCGTATCCCATTTGGGGGTGTTACAAAAGACAAGTCCATTTCTATGAGAAACAAAATGTTCATGCATTCGATCAAGAATGACAGTGTCTTGGGAACTTTAAAATTTGTTCCAAAAGGTGAAGACTATCAAGTGTATGGAAAGAAAATTCCTGGTGTGATGATAAATCAAGAGATAAATAACTTTACATCTTATCAGACTTATCTAGCATACTCGACAAGTGCAGCAAAATTCAAGAAAGCTATGAAATGGAAACAACCTACTTCTGCTCCAATTTTGGGACCTATGTAACTCTGATCTTTCTAATAAATGAAATTGCGTTTTATAAACGTATCTTTGAACGTTTACTGGGACTCGTGTGCATGTATTATGAAGTAGCACCCTAAATGTTATATTCCACTGCGTATCGTAGTTTGGGGGTGTTACAGTACTATCGGTGAAAGACTGTTAGAATGATTAACCCTTAGCCTTTAATAAAACCCAATTTACCTTTTGACTGGTTTCTCCTTAGCTCTAGTGGTGGAGATGTGTATCCTTGCCAAGCTTATGATACAAAGCTAATCATGACCGAGCAATTGAGCATACCACTTAAATGATACACCCTAGATTAGTTGAGTGATCTGAGTGATTTCATTTCTATATTTCGTGAGGTGCTTGGTCTTGTACATGTGATTAAATCAAAAGAAGTGCTTAAGCGGAAAAATCCTTGACTTAGGTTAGGATACATTTTCAATATAATATAGTGTCTACTTGAGGTCAAGTAGGATTCAAGTGGGGGATATTTGATGACATCAAATAACGTCACATTTATACCATCATTTATCCTAAATAAATTACCCACTTTTATATAATTATTGCAAGAATGTGTACTTAATTGTTTAAAAGTGTTATTTGCAGTAATTGAGGAGTGATTTGTGAAGACATGCTAAAAGGCGCATATTTTGGAGCTAAAACGAAGACATTTGAAGATTACCTCATTCTGACCAATACGCCGTATCCAAGAAAAGAGATACGCCGTATCAGCGCCAAGTCTTCACAAGAAAAGGCGTATTCACAATTCCCAATACGGCGTATTCACCTTCTGCCATACGCCGTATCCATGAAGATAACTGTTCAGAGATACGAAGATATTATATTTTGGGAATATATATTGTATTGATTGTAAACTTTGCGCGCACTCCAAGGGATACACCCCAATACGCCGTATTGGCCTAGCCTAATACGGCGTATCTAGCATTTTTTAGAGGTTATAAATAGAAGACTCAAAAACGAGTTTTCAGTGTGCAAAATTATATTCTTCATAACTTACTCATAAAAGACGATTTTCTGAAGAGAAGAAGAGCAACAAAGGTCAAGCATTGATCATGATTCCATAGAAGACACCGTGTAATTTCCTTACTTTTGTAATCATTTAATTTTTGGTATCGTTCGATAAAACGTTTAGTTTACCTTGGTTATTTGATCACGCTTGTATAATTACAATGGTTATGGGCTAATACCCTTGGGTATTAGCCATCTTAATGAAAATTCAATGTTTGGTTTGTTTTAAAATCGATTTCTTAATTAATCGTTGATTGTTTAATTATGTTTATCACCTAATACTTGTCTATGTGCTTGAATATGCGACCTATCATTTAACTGGGTCTAGTGATACATAAAAAGTAATCTAGATACTGGGATAGCTCTCTATATCGTGTTTTATATTGTTGGACCAATATGATCACAAATAACGTTCTATCTTTACCTTTGAATTATGAGCTTAGTTGGACCGGTAGGTGACCCGCAATGTTTCAACAATCATGTTCTTAATTAATTGGTAAAGACTCGAATAGTAGACTACCAGTATATAAAACACCGTCAAGCAATAAGTGGGTAAAGTCCCGATGGGCTAGGATTTTAACAGGATCATCACTGCTTTGATTCTCTAAGATAGATTATAATTAAACTAAAGGATGCTTTATGCGGATGCGTTAATTGTGACAGGATTAATCGTGTCTAGGTCTTAGGATGATGTCCTGCCTAAGTCTTAAGAATGATATGCCGCTTCGAGATAAGAAATCAATGCACTAAATAAACAAACCATCATTTAATCGGATTTAATATGGCTAATATAGTTTTCTATTATTTGGCTTGCACCGCTCTTTTATCTTCCGATTGTTTTCTTGAATGTTTATTGTGTTTAGAATTGATTATTGTCACCATAAAACCTGTGCCAGTCTCTCAGGCTGAAAACCCCCTATATCCGTTAGAACTTATATAGCATAGGTTTAACAAGTAATTATAATTAACTTAAATAGAAGTAATTAAAATACTAAAAGATTATAAGGTTAACGACCTCGCTCTTAGTGTTCGACACCCTACTTACCACGAAACTCCACCCGATCGGGTACACTGCCCGTTAAAGTGTTGTTTTAGGATAAGTCGGCTAAATATAAATGTAAAACTTGGTAATTAATAAATTGACCCTACACGACAGCACATCAAGTTTTTGGCGCCGCTGTCGGGGAGTGAAAAAGTTTAACCTTGTTATAAATGTAAAGAACAAGAACACAAGAATAAGAGAAGAATGAGGAGAATGGAGAATTCTTATTCAAGTATATCAATCCAAGAGGTTACAAGTATCAAGTATTTATAGGGAAGATAAATACATGTAAACCCTAACGGGCCGGTTGAGATAATGGTGAATATATATAAGCCCATTAGTATTATTTTACAACACCCACTTCTTTTCATTCACCAACATATAAAAACACAACATCAAAAAAATCTTCAACACACAAAACCCAAATCCTCAATTCCCACGTCAAGATCTTTGCTCTTAAAAAAATCTGCTATCATTGCAAATAAGAATAGAAGTTCGAGTTTCTAGATCTACAAAAATATTTTCGATTCAACACAAAAAGAAAACCAATTTGTGCACCGATAGGGTTTTACTTAGATAGGTCATTGGATTTGAAGATATGGTAGGGTTATGAAGGCAAGGAATTAAATGGATGTTGTATGTGTGGTGGTTAACAAAAACCGTGAAAAACAAAAATCTCAACATCACAATACAAGATTTCGAGATCTAAACAAAAAGTCAATGTGATTCGTTAGTATTTTTTGTAAAGCGGTGGTGGGTAAGAAATAAGTGGGAGGCTCATATAGATAAACGTGGTTTGATTATTGGTGGGTTTCATGGCTGCGAGTATATGTGGGTGAATCAGTTAGATAAACTGAAATTGAAGCTAAAGTTCACACATGCTTTTTAGTTTCATGGGATGCTCTTGAAAAAGATCAAGAGACATATGGGGTATTTATTCAGTTGTTATGAAACTGATGGAGCTCAGTGGGGATATAAAAGAATGGAACTGAACATATATTTTATTGTGCTGTCGTGTAGGGTCAATTTATTGATTACCAAGTTTTAAATCTATATTTAGCCGACTTATCCTAAAATAACACTTTAACGGGCAGTGTACCTGATCGGGTTGAGTTTCATGGTAAGTAGGGTGTCGAACACTAAGAGCGAGGTCGTTAACCTTATAATCTATCATTATTTTAATTACTCTAATTAAGTTAATTCTAATTACTGGTTAAACATATGCTATGTACGTTTCTAACGGATATGGGGGGTTTTCAGCCCGAGAGACTGGCACAGGTTTTATGGTGACAATAATAAATTCTAAACACAATAAACATGCAAGAAAATAATTAGAAGATAAAAGAGCGGTGCAAGCCAAATAATAGAACAATATGTTAGCCATATTAAATCCGATTAAATGTTGGTTTGTTTATTTAGTGCAATGATTTCTTATCTCGAAGCGGCATATCATTCTTAAGACTTAGGCGGGACATCATCCTAAGACCTAAACACGTTGAATCCTGTCACAATTAGCGTATCCGCATAAAGCATCCTTTAGTTTAATTATAATCTATCTAGGGATTATAGCAATGGTGATCTTGATAAACCCTGGCCCATCGGGACTTTACCCACTTACTGTTTCACGGTATTTTATATACTGGTAGTCCACTATTCAAATCTTTAACAATTAATCAAGAACATACTTGTAGAAACATTACGGGTCACTTGTCGGTCGAACTAAGCTCTTAATTTAAAGACAAAGACAGAACGTTATTTGTGATCCTATTGGTCCAGTAATATAAAACATGATATGGAGAGCTATCCCAATATCTAGCTCACTTGTTAGGCGTAACTAGACCCAGTTGAATGATGGTCGCATATTCAAACACATAGACAAGTATCATGTGATAAACATAATTAAACTTTCAACTATAAATTAAGAAAATAAATTTTAAAACAATCCAAACATTAAATCTTCATTAAGATGGCTAATACCCAAGGGTATTAGCCCATAACCATTGTAATTATACAAGTGTGATCAAATAACCAAGGTAAACTAAACGTTTTACCGAACGATACCAAAAATTAAATGATTACAAAAGTATAGGAATTACACGGTGTCTTCTATGGAATCGTGATCGATGCTTGACCTTTGTTGCTCTTCTTTCTTCAGAAAATCATCTTTTATGAGTATGGTATGAAGAATATGATTTTGCACACTGAAAACTCATTTTTGACTCTTCTATTTATAACCTCTGAAAAAGCCTGGATACGCCGTATTAGGCTAGGTCAATACGGCGTATTGGGGTGTATCCCTTGGAGTGCGCGCAAAGTTTAAGATCAATATAATATACATTCCCAAATTAGTAAAATCTTCGTATCTCTGAATAGTTATCTTCATGGATACGGCGTATGGCAGAAGAGGGATACGCCGTATTGGGAATCGTGAATACGCGTTTTCTTGCGAAGACTTTGCGCTAATATGCCGGATCTGTTTTCCTGGATACGACGTATTGGTCAGAAATAGGATATCTTCAAATGTCTTCGTTTTAGCTCCAAAATATGCGCCTTTTAGCATGTCTTCACAAATCACTCCTCAATTACTGCAAATTAACTCTTTTAAGCAATCAAGTACTTATTCTTGCAATAATTATATAAAAATGGGTAACTTATTCGGGATAAATGATGGTATAAATGTGACGTTATTTGATGTCATAAAATATCCCCCCACTTGAATCCTACTTGTCCTTAAGTAGTCTCTAGATTATATTGAAAATGTATCCTAACCGAAGTCAAGGATTTTCAGTTTAAGCACTTCTTTCGTTTTAATCACTTATACAAGACCAAGCACCTCACGAAATATGGGAATGAAATCACTCAGATCACTCAACTAATCTAGGGTATAACATTTAAGTAGTACGCTCATTTGCTCGGTCGTGATTAGCTTCGTATCATAAGCTTGGCAAGGATATACATCTCCACTACTAGAGCTAAGGAGAAACAAGTCAAAAGGTAAATTGGGTTTTATAGATGGCCAAGGGTTAATTATTCTAACAATCTTTCATCGATAGTACCACCCCAACAAGGCAGCTAAAGCACACATACACGGCCGTAACGACAAAATAGACATGTGTGTTCGAATATATTTTCATTCGAGTTTTACCAAGGGTTAGGATGAAGAATGATATAGGGTAGGGACCTTCTAGTTTCACCAAAAGTCATAAACCAACAAGGAGGCTAAATCACGCATACATGGCCTTAACGACAGAATAGACATGCATGACCCAATCCAAACCTCGTTTGAGTAAAACCTAAGGTTAATTGCTAGGAATGGGAAGCAAATTGTTGTTAAATAAATTCACAAAACAAATAGATTAAGCTTGAACAAATAAGGTAGTTGCTAGTAACTTTTCCCCGACCGTTCCATGATAAAGACTCGAAATATACACAAACGCCTCGATCACAGAAATGTCAAAGACAACATAAGTTGGTGTTCCCATAACGGTCAACTTTCAGGATATTGGGATGTTGAAGCATTTAGGAAGGGAGTATGCACAAGAAACTAGAGAAATTAGTTTTTACAAGCCAGGAGCTGCACTTAGGCTTGCAGTCACTTACATTTTTAGTTTACTGTCAGCACACCAGCTAGAGCTAGCAGTAATAACCTAGTTATTACTTGTTAGCATACCCAGTTAGTAATGCTAGTGCTCATGAGGACCTATCTACTTTCTGATCTAATAAAATCTTGAACTAGATGATTTAGAAACTCCACTTGAGGATATTATCAAAATATTCTACATGGTATCTTTACTATTAATTTTATGTTGATGAGGGTTGCAGTGGCGATTCACAAACTTGGTAATCTATGTTGAATGTTAGTCCTATTCCTACATCAAGGATTACCTCTTCTCATTCTTCAGCTCTTATACTAGGAGATCCAACCTCAGCAGTTCAAACAAGAAGAAAGTGAATAAAAGTTCTGGAGCTCATGCTTTTGTTAGCTATGTTCAAAAGCAAAAGAGAAATCTAACTTATGGACTTCCAGCATTGTTTATTTGCTTGTTTCTTGTTCAACATGAACCCAAGAAGATTTCAGAAGCTCTTGAAGATGAAAGCTGGGTTGATTGCTATTGCATGTAGAATTGTTGTAGTTCGAGATTCAAAAAAGTTTGGATAACTTGTAGATCTTTTTATGCGCCTTTTGGAAGATGGCTATTGGCACAAAGTAGGTTTTTAGAAATAAATGGATGATGAGAGGAGTTGTTGTCAGAAACTAAGCAAGGGTTAGTTGCTCAGGGGAAATAGCAAGAGGAAGGTATAGAATATGATGAGGTTTTTGTATTTGTAGCCAGGATTGAAGCAATAAGTTTATTTTTAGCCATTGCCTAATACATGGGTTTATATGTTCTATCAAAATGGATGTAAAAGTGCCTTCCTTTATGGCCAAAATGATGAGGAGGTATATGTGTCTCAACCACAAAGGTTTGCTAGATCCTAATTACATTTAGAGCAGTCTTCAAAGTTGTTAAAAGCTTCTCTATGGGCTACATCAAGCTCCCAGAGCCTGGTATGCTACTTTATCTACTTTCTTGTTGAAGAATGGATACAGAAGAGGAGATTAACAAACTCTCTTAATAAAGAAGGACAAACATGATATCTATTAGTTCAAGTCTCCCCCCCCCCCCCCCCCCATGTGGAGTGATATCATCTTTGGTGTCTTACATAAGGAAATCTTGGTGTCTGTGCATGAATTTGAGGCATTAAGGTAAGAGTGATTTCAGATGAGTTTCAATGGGGAGCTCACTTTCTTTCTTGATTACAAGTCAAACAGAAAGTAGATGGTATTTTATTAGTCAGGGATAAGTATATTGCAGAAATCTGAAGAAGTTGAACTTTGCTAAATTTAAGACTGCTAGGTACACCTATTGAGACTCAGAAGCCTTTAGGCAGATGAGAAGCCAGTGATGTGATGTCCATCTATATTGGTCCATGATTGGCTCTTTAATGTAATTGATCTGCTTTTAGGCCTGATATTATGTTTGCAGTCTGTGCTTGTTCTAGAGGTTTTAGGTCACCTCAAATGACCTAACATATAAGTGCTGTCATGAGAATTTTTAGGTATCTTAAGGGCTAAACCAAACTGGTCTTTGGTGTCTAGAGAGTCTCATTGTCTAGAATCCTCTCAGATAGTGACTATGTGGAGCCAAATCTTGAAGGAAATCCTACAACTTGTGGTTGTCAAGTTCTTGCTAGGATGTATCACTTTTCTTGGCAATGCAAAAGCAGACCATTGTGGGCTACTTTACTACAGAGGCAGAATATGTTGTGCTGCTCAAGCTGTTGTGGGCATGTTTTGTGGATTCAAAATCAATTGTTAGACATATGGTGTTCAACTTTCATGAACACAAAGATCTATTTGATAATGACTAGCACCATTTGCATTGTAAAGAATCCTGTATATCACATTTCCATAAACAAAGCTTATTTTTACTATTAGGCAACACTTCCATAAGAGTATGCTTTTGAGAAGAAAATTATTCTGGTGCTTTAAATCACCACACTGATGACAATGTAGCTGAATCTACTATCCAAGGCAATTGATGTTAGAGCTTCCAGTTCTTGGTTGCTTGCTATTGGGATGATACAATCCATAGCTGCATTGGTTAATGGGAGGCAATTATGCTGTGTTGTATAGTTTGTATGTTGTGTTAAGTATGAAGCCAAATGATTAACCATGGTGCTGATGCATTTCAAAGTTTGTAGATTTAGAGAGTCATTGGGAGATTTTTATGATGGTACTGAAGCACTCCTAATACTTAATTTGGTCATTCTTTGGTTGGACACAGTTAGTACCGACAGTGCAAAGTAGTACCGCTGGGCAAAGTTTGTACCGCTATAGAGACGTTGAAGAAAATACCCGCCACGGGAAACTAAGTGTAAATTGAAAACGGCTTCCATGAAATTAGTGTCATACCGAAACCTATATAAACCCATCTCCAAAATTGATAGTTCTTATGCAATCTCTCCAAATACTTTCCTTTTATACAAGCCCATTAATATCTTTCTTAATGACGATCACTCTTTTTCTGACTACAATGGGCTGTTCTTGATTCATGTCCTAAGCACAACATGGTCGCGTATCTGGAGAAGTCTGATGGGAATGCCGAGTTTCATGAGATCATTGATTTTCTTACGCGAAGTTCCATTCATCTTAGCTGTCTCGACTCTAAGTACCGAGGTATTTCCACTAACATTTGTTGAAACGTTTGGAGTCTGCTAAGTCCAAAATAATCACAATGTTAGGCACATTAATTCCAAAGTGCTGGCGCATGTGCTATCTCTGAGGGCTTTATCACATAAGAAGTGATCTTCTTTTGATGATGCCAATGGGATAGACTCATTACCCAATCAGGCTATCTTTGATGCTATACAACTTATGGGGTATGAAGGGGATTTAACAATGTTAACATTCAACAAAGCTTTGTTTTCACCCCAATGGAGGTTTTTATTTCATACAATGAATCATTGTCTTAGTTCAAAAAGCACTTCTTGGGCTTCAATTCCTAGCTAACATTGCCAACTGCTGTCATTTGCTAACATTAATCAGAAGTATTAACTTTTTCTAAAATAATTTTTAATGGTATGCTTAGACATTTAGATGCTAAGAAGAAATTTGTCATGTACCCACGTTTTATTTCTATCTTTTTAGATAAACAACTAGCTAATGTCCCTGTACCTTTAGATCATTTTCCTGTAAATACTTTAACTAGTAAAGTCTTTTCTTTCATGGTTAAAAAGGGTAAACATTTCTCAGGGAAAGTCACCCCTTTATTTGCTTCTATGTTGGTACAACCAACTGAGGATGAGGGTGCTCCTTCAGAAAGACCATCTGAAGCACAACCTACACCCTCTCCTGCTCCTTACTAGTGAAGTAACCTATGAGCCACAAGACGACTCAATTCCTGCTCACACTTGTGAAGTACTATTGAGGCAATAGGACTGTCCACATCCCCTAGACCTTCCACCTTTCACTTATCATTCCTGATTCTATTTCCAGAAAGTTTCTGGGGAATCTTGGAGATCAATTCATCAGTGATAATCCTTTCAGGAATGAGGGTGAAATTGACACTCCAAAGTGTCTATGAGTCTTTGTCTTCTCTTTATGGTGGCACATGGTTTCAGATCAGCCAAGGAAAATTACATCGCACTGAAGGCTTAGATCAAAAAGCTCAGAGCAGCTAAAGACCTGTAATCAAACACCACAGAGCATGGATGCACAGTGTCTCCTTGAAGCAAAGATTGGCAAGAAAGAGATTCCTCAAAGAAAACAATGGGGCACAATAGAGTATGTATCTAAAACAGGGGAGGAACGTTTGCTAAAAGGTTGAAACCTTCAGTCCATAGAGATCCTCTATTTGATGATATTCCTGAAGATACATTGATCATATGGAAATGAGAATGTTAGTTGAGTTGTGGTGTTGTGAGGACAAGTGACATAGTGGGTTAATGAGAAGGAATTGATGAAATATATGCTTAGTATGAAGAATGTACTTAGTACTGACAAGGAGAGAAAAGTTAATGTACTGTAGGACCAAAGTTAGTACTGACGGATCCAAAGTTTAGTACTGACAAGCAATATTAAAACAAGTACGGCATTAGCAAAGAAAAGGTACTGAAGAGCAAATTATAAGTATAATGATGGAGCAAGAAATGGTTAACTGAAGATCATACTGAAGAAGGATGGAAAGTGATACTCAAGCTATCAAACCCTACTGTTCTACGCAATATTTGGAGATGATGGATACACTAGCTATGGTTCTATCTCAACATGAGCCGTCAAAGCCAAAGCAGCTTTCAGTAGTAGTAGTTTCTAGTAGAGATTATGGAGCATGGTGTAGTACCATTTGATTGAGTTGAAGGATATTGAAGCTCAGAATACTGACAGGACCTATGCATACTTCTTACAAGACTCACTTATCTGACATTAAAGGCCTTCTTCCAGAAATTGATCCAAAAAGGGACAAAGTAATGAGATATAATAGTAAGCAGGAGATGAATCTGAAAGTGAATTCTGCTTGGTATTCTAAGCGATTGAGAAGAAGGTTTTTAAACGAGCTTGCAAGTGATGAAGAAAGATCAATGGATAGGAAAATACAAGTAGATAGCAGGTGGGAAAGTGAAGAAGGAAAAAAGTACATATTCAGTAAAGAAAAAAAAGTACCCAATGAAGCTCTCGGTAAGAAATTATGATGACATTAAGGTCAAGAATTGAGGCTGATAGGTATTTTTGTCTGAGAAGCTACAAGAAGAAGAAAAAAGACGAGTTGAGAGCTTTTCACTTAATAGTAAAGAAATGCAAAATGTCCTTTTGACACAATTGATTGCCGCAAAGAAAAATTCCTTGCCTCAACCAAAGATCAGAAGCTCATAAGGTAGCAGTACATCCTACAAGTATCAATGAGAAATCAAATGTTGACCAACTTGAAGCATGTAGAGAAAACTTTCAGAGCATTTTGAATTATAAAAACCAAAAAGTTTGAGGGAATGGAAGGGAAAAACAAGATCTGTATTGAAAGATATAAGAGGTCAGATGTAGATTTCTATTTTTATTGGGTTCTATTGACGATGAACGACTAATAAAAAGAATGAATGAAAAAGGGAATTGGTTCCTCTAAGATGAATTTATCGGCAACGTGGGAGAAGTACGATGTGATGAAAGAAGTCCAGGAGGGAGGAATAAGAAGAAGAAAAAGTTACTAGAAAGTGAAAACTTGGTACTGGAAAAACGATGAAGTCAAGGAAACTGAAAGATTCTTACAAAAACCATACTTTTGAGGATGATTAGTGAGAACAGAGAACAAAGAGAATGATGAGCTAAGAAACATTTAACAATTGTAGCTCCAGATGATGGTAAAAAGAAGTAGATTATATAATCATTACCTTGACAGAAAGTATTACTTATCAACAGAATGGAAAACAGAAGTGTCTTGGAACTAAAACACAGGTTATAAAGCTGAAACCACTTAGAGTGAGATTAATCAAAATGTGGTGATTAGATGCAATGGAAAAAGAGATACTTTTAGTTCTCTGATAGAGGGTACTTTCCATATTTGATAGTGTATGATTTGTAGATGTATTTCGAAACTTGGTAATGCAGTATCATGTGAGATACCTGAAGGGTTCCTTGATACGAGTACTATGGGGTAGATTGTTGATTATGTTCTATTCAGATGATGTATGATCAATTGTTTTGGAACTCACAGCAGGATTGGAATATAGTGAGTTGAAAGCTACATGTTTTTCAGGCGGTTACATACTTTGTGTTCTGTGGCAGGATTTAGTCCATTTCCAGTATGACTCTGTAGAGTAGAAGAAGTCCATCTTTGAGAAAGACACCTAAGCCCCCTCTACCCTGGCCTACCCCACCTCCACACGCTACCTACTACCCCTGCACTGCCCACGCCACACTTAACCTGTCCCTAGTACTAGAGTCATACACCGCAAAGTCAAGTCCCCGCACCCACCAATCCACCTCTACCAAACAACCCCGGCCTCTTCTGCACATCTGATCTTCCCAGCATATGTCGCCTCACACCCTATCGAACCGCTCCACTCTCGAAGCACCTGTTCCCCCTAGTACCCTACTGTCTCTCTCTCCCCTTCGCCCTCTAACTCCCCCTCCCGCCGCACGCCTGGTCCCGCCACTCTACGGTCCTGAGACAAGCTCACAACCCCCCGCATCGAGCACCAGGCGTCCTCCCCTCCCAATCCTACCCTCGCAAAAGCACTCCCCCCCCCTCGCCCCCTCTCCCTCCCCCCCCCCTCTCCCGACAATTGTCACTATAAACTCAACCTCTCGCTCCTACCTCCATACCTCCCCCCTACACCCCACACGCGTCCGCCTTCACTGTCCTCATTATTTAGTATTCCTAACTTTAACTTCTCCCCCAGGCAAGTCCGCGCACACCCTGTACCGGTGCCCCCATTCTTCCCCCCTCAACCACATCGCGCCTCCCCGCTAGCTCTGCCTCCCCATTAAAGCATATGTTCTGCTCTAATCTGAATCACAGTCCCACTCACCCTCACCTACCGCGCATTGTTAAAATCCCCCCCCCCCCTGTACCGACCACCCCGGCCCTCTCGCTTTCCCTAATATCACTATATTCCAATTACCTGCCGCGTGAGTTCCAAAAATACTTTTTTTCATCCATTATGAATTGAAACTTAATCAATAAAATCTCCCCAGGAGTACTATTTCAAAACCCTTCAAAACGGTTGTCTACTCAATCTTGATACTTGTACCAATTAAACACGTTCGACTATTACATCAATTCACTCATCATCTACCTTAGCCAAAACTCTAAATCCGTCCGGATAAACCGTAACACCCGTGTCCATCAGCTAGTCAATTCTAGTATTCTGTCTGTTCACAATTGCTTCCCCCATACCCATCTCCCATACACTAGCTACGTATTTCTCTGTCTTCAATCATCCTCCACTGCCATTATCCCGTGTTCCAGCACACGCGCGAGCCCTCACCACTCGTGAGGTATTATACACGCTTGTCATCCCTCTATTCCGTCACTTCTTAGAGCGCGTTTCCTCTTCCATTCCGCTCAGGCTCGCGACGACTCGTCTCGCGCTGTCCATAATCGTGCCTCCTTTCCTATCTTACCTCTACTTCTGTTTTTCCCGCCTCATCTGGAGCATATCTTTGTAAATGCGGTTCTGTTTCGCCTGCTCTTCATGTCATTTCTCACCTCCATGCACTTACACACCCTCCCACATACCTCCGCCCCTGTGTTTCCGCCCGCCCCCCCCCCCCCCCCCCGCCGCCCCCACCCCCCCCCCCTCCCGAATCACTGTTCTCTTTCACCTCTCGCCACTTAATCTTTTTACTAGTACCACTTTCTGCCTCACTCTTCATGAGTACTTTCTTCATTGCCCACGTATTCCTCCTATCAATCCTTGATACTCGTCACTTCTCTCACATCTCCCCGCACCAGTCACGTCTTGTCCCCCACCATTTCCTCCTCGCCTCTCAGATGGACATGACACACATTCTTTTTCATATTCATCTTTTTTATTAGTCTCTTCATTCCCCCCCCTCGTCTGTAGACCCACAACAATTAGCACCCATCTGAATCCTACCGTCATCTCGCTCACTGCCCCCTTCCCTTTCTTTCCCTCAGACTTATCAGACGCATTGTATTTACCTCAACACTCGTTTCGGTCCTTTTAATTGCCCCTAATAATGCTCCCGAAAGCTTTCCCCCCCCCCTACACCCCCTACTCCCCCCCGTCCCCCATCTTACAAGTTAGGTCATATCATCTCTTTGATTTTCTCAATTTGATTCTTTGTAAGCGTGCGCTCTGTTCCTGTATAGCCTTCCGCGCTTCTTTGTTGAGCAAGGAATTTTATTCTTGAGCAGCAATTGTGTCATGGAAGGAATTTTGCATTTCTTTATTTGTTGAAATGCTCTACTCTCTCTTCATTCTTGTAAGATTCTCGCAAAAAAGTCTATCAGCCTCAATTACTTGCCTTTACTGTCATACATAATTTTCTTACGAGCCGCTTTTTTGCGTTTGATTTTTATTCTGCTCAATATGTTCCTCTTCTATTAATCAATTTTTCCCACTCTTCTTGTATTTTTCCTAGCCATTTCTGCATCACTTGCAAGACTGTTTAAACTTCTTCTCAGCTTTAGGGAATAACACATCCTGTGATTCACTTTCAGATTCACTTCTCTCTCTTCTATCTTTCTTCTTTTCCTTTTGTCTTTTGGTTATCAATTTTTGGTAAGACCGGCTTTTAAATGGCAGAAGTGATCTCCTTCACCATCCCTGTACGACCCTGTAAGGCTTACGGCTTCTATCTGTTTTCTTCAAATATCCTTCAACTCTACACCTTTCTCCATTCTCTCTAGATTATCTGCTTTTGGCTTGACTATGTGAGAAGACTTTAGCTATTGTTTCATCATCTCCAAATATTGTTAGATTAGAGTATGGGTGTCTTGAGTAGCTTGACGTAGCAACTATCCTTCTTCAGTCTATGTTCTTCTACCTTTATTTGACTCATCAGTACTTTTTTTTTGCTCTTTCAGTTCCTTTTCTTTGTATCCGTACTTTTTAATTTGCTTGTCAGTATCTAACTCTCTGGATCCGTCAAAGTACTAACTTTTTGTCTGTGTCTGAGTACTAACTTTCTACCTTGTCCTAGTTCTAAGTACATCTTCAGTACTAAGAATTTTATCATCAATCTATTCCTCTAATTACACCACTATTGTCACTTGTCTCCCCACAATCTGAACTTTCTCAGTTTTCCCAATTCCCACTCTCGGCAAACATCTCTATCCCCACGTGTACCCCTCTTAAACATCTACTAAACCGGAATACTACATCACTCAACTACAGAGCGATCTCCTTTCGGATACCCTGAAGGTATCTCATTTAGCACAAATTGCCCTCCACCTGTTTAGATCTACGAAATCCTTTGTGACACCCATTGTTTCTTTGTGGTCTCTTCCTCGCCAATATTTGCTTTTAAGGAGACACTGGGCATCCAAGTCTGTGGTGTTTGATTTACAGGTTTAGCTTCGCTTCTTTGAGGCTCTTTGGCTCTAAGCCGTCATGTCGTTGTACTTGCATTGCGCACTGCATCTGAATCATGTGACAACCTTAAAGCATGAGACAAAGACTCACTAGGAAATTTGGAGTGTCATTTCACCATCATGCCGTGCATAGGGATTTATCAACTGGATGCAACTGACTCTCCCATGATTCACACCAGACATCGCATTAACTGGCTCACCATTTGAACTTTCCAGCGAACAATGATCAAGTGGCCAAAGGCCGTGCAGGTCTAGAGGGCATGGGACACGTCTTGTTACCTGCCGCATTAACCCAACATAGGTATCTCACTCACGTTGGGTAGCCACGCCGAGATGAGTCAGTCCCGGTGGCCCTCACCATAATTGGTACACTCACTCTCAAGTAACATGCGAGCAGTGAGACGTCGCGGTCGCTGAGAGCTTCGTTCGACATTCCAGGACTGGTCCCGTGTCTGAAGCGAGTCACCCTCTCACGTCCCAGTTGGTCTTATCGTTCACCCAAATAGGACTAGAAATATAACAGGACCGTGTATCTTTTCCCCTGTGAAATACGTTCATAACACACTTCCTTTACCAATGAAAGACAAAGACCCTTTTACTAGTTAAAGGTATTACAGGAAAATGATCTAAAGGTACAGGGACATTAGCTAGTTGTTTCTCTATAAAGTCTCAGAAATAAAACACGGTAAGGGCTCACATGATCCTACGAATTTCTCTCTCAATATAAGCAGTAACGTATAAATATGGTCTAAGCCCTATTCCATTAAAAATTAATTAAGAAAAATCTATACTTTCTGTTTATGATGTTAAGCAAATGGACAGCAGTGGCAAATGGTAGTAGGAATTTGATCCAAGAAGTGCTTTTGAACTAAGACAATGATTTCATTGTATGAAATATAAACCTCCTTTGGGTGAAAACAAGCTTTGTTGAATGTCTATCATTGTTAAATCCCCTTATTACCCCATAAGTTGCTAATAGCATCAAAGATTGCCTGATTGGGTAATGAGTTCTATCCATTGGCATAATCGCAAAAAGTAGATCATTCATATTGGATGCATCTGAGATAGACACATGCTTGCCTGCTAACTTTGGAAGTAATGTGCCTAAACATTGTTGATTATTTTGGACTTAGAGAGGCCAAAAATGTTCAACAAATGTAGTGGAAATAAACTGGACCTTAGAGGTGAGAGCATGAATGAATGAATCTTCGCGTAAGAAAATCAATGATCTCATGAAACTCTGCATTTCCACTTCAGGACTTCAACCAAATACGCGACCAGTCTGTGCTTAGGACATGATCAAGAACAGCCATTGTAGTCGAAAAGAGTGATCGTCATTGAGAAAGTTTTTAGGGCTGTATAAAGGAAAGTATTTGAGAGAGATTGGAATAAGGAACTATGCAATTTGAGATGGGTTTATTATAGGTTTGGCAGACCTAATTTCAAGGAAAACCGTTTCAATGTAACTTTGGTACCCTTGGCGGTATTTTTCTTCAACGTCTCTATAGCGGTACAAACGTTGCCCAGCTCAGGTTACCTAACTTTGCACTATGGCGGTACTAACTCTTCTTGTGTCCAACGCCAAAAGACATGAACAATGTAGGTAACAGGAGTGCTTCAGTACCATCAATAACTCTTCTCAATGACTCTCTAAATCCTATCAAACCTCTGGAAATGCATCACCTATGGTTAACATGTTTCTTCATACTTAACACTACATACAAACTATACAACACAGCATATTGCCTCCCTTTAACTCAATGCAGCTTATGGATTTATCATCCCATAGCTGCAACCAAGAACTGGAAAACTGCTAACATCAAATGCCGTTGGTTTGTAGATCAGCTACATTGTTTTTTTTTTTTTTTACCCTAAAATCCCAGTTGGTTTGTTAAGCACCTGAATAAGTTTCTTCTCTATATGATGGACATCCTCTTATGATATGGTTGTGAATGCCTAATAGCAATATGCTTTGTTTTGGTATGACTTATACTGGAGTCTTTACAATGCAATGGTTGCTTTTTTCATTATCAATGTAGTTCTTTGTGTTCATGAAGTTTGAACCCCATAGTCTAACATTTGATTCTTGAGTATCCACAAAACTTGCCCTCAACAGTTGCAGCACCAGCAACTTATTCATTTTTCAGCCTCTGTAGTAGAAGTTATGCCACAATGGTTGCTTTTGCATTGCCAAGACATGAGTCTCTGCCAGAAATTGACTACATCATTGTTGTGGTATTTCCTGTCATGATTTTGCTCTGCATCATAGTCATATCTGAGTAGGATTCTAGGTAAATGAGGACTCTCTGGATACCAAAGGACCCAGTTTGGGTTTGCCCTTTAGATACCTAAAAATGCTTCTTGACAGCACTTAGACTTTGTGAGCTTGTCTTTAGGAGTGACCTAAAAACATATAAACAAGCACAGACTGCAATACATCAATATAGGCCTAAAAGCAGTCAAGTACATTAAGAGCCAATCTTGGACCTATAGAGATGGTACACATCCACATCAACTGGCTTCATAATCTTGACTAAAGGCTTCTGAGTCTCAATAGGTGTGGTACTAGCTAGTCTTAACTTTGCAAAGTCAAACCTTGTTTCAGGATTTCGGCAATATTCTTATCCTGACTAATAAAGTACAAATCTTCTTTATTTTTGACTTGTAATCCAAGAAAGAAGTGAGCTCTCCTCATTGAAAGCCATCTGAAATATACTCTTCATTAATGCCTCAAATTATCACCACCATGATTTCTTTGTAACCCAAAGATGATATCCATCCACAATAGACTTGAACTAATATGGTATCATGTCTTGTCCTTCTTTATGAAGAGTGTTTTGTCAAGGGTTCCTCTTCTGTATCCATTCTTCAACAAGAAAGTAGATAAAGTAGCATACCAGGCTCTGGGAGCTTGATGTAGCCCATAGAGAGCTTTTACAACTTTGTAGACTTTCTAAGGATATTTAGGATCTAGAAAACCTGGTGGTTGAGACACATATACCTCCTCTTCAATTTTTGCCTTAAATGGGAAGGCACTTTCACATCCATTGAATTAGCTTATAAAGCCCATGTATGAGGCAATGGCTAAAAAGATATTATGGCTTCAATCCTGGCTACAGAGCAAAAACCTCATCATAGTCTATACCTTCCTCTTGCCTATGTATCCGCCTGAGGCAACTAACTTGTTTGTTTCTGACATACAATCTCGCTCTCTCATCCTTTTTATTTTCTATAAAGACTACTTTGTGCCAATAGCCTTCTTCCCAAAAGGCAGATCTACAAGTATCCAAACTTTTTGTATCTCGAACTGCAACAATTCTTCTTGCATAGCATCAACCCAGCTTTCATCTTCAAGAGCTTCTGAAATCTTCTTGGGTTCTCGCTTGAGACAAGAAACAAGCAAATAACATGCTGCTGGGAAGTCTTATGATTATTTCTCTTTTGCTTTTGAACATAGCTAACAAAAGCATGAGCTCCAGAACTTTTATTCACTTTCTTCTTGTTTGAACTGCTGAGGTTGGATCTCCTAGTATAAGAGCTGAAGAATGAGAAGAGGTAATCCTTGATGTAGGAATAAGGGTACTAACATTCACAATAGTTTCAAGTTTGTTGAAGTCAGCACTGCACCCTCATTTCATAAGGATGGAATTAGTAAAGATACCATCAGAAGAATTTTGATAAATATCCTCAAGTGGAGGTATTTCTGAATCATCTTGTTCAGGATTTATTAGATCAGAAAGAGATAGTCCCTCATGAGCACTAGCAGTACTAACTGGTATGCTAACAGTATTAACTAGGTTAGTACTGCTAGCTCTAGCTGGTGTGCTGACAGTACTAAAAATGTTAGTACTGCTAGCCTTAGCAGCTCCTGCTTGTATAACTAAGTTCTTAGTTTCTTGTGCATACTCCTTCCTAAATGCTTCAGCTTCCTCATTAGCCTCTTTTTCTTGCCTCTTAAGTCTTTCAAGTTCATCCAAAAAGACTTGTTCTTCTTCTCTTGGACCTTCTCTCTTTTCATCTGTCTTTAATATCAGGAGTGTTTGCTTGAAGATTATGAAGGCCAATTGGTTAGTATAAATCAGTCTTGAGCAGATGCAGATTCGTCCTTTTTTCAGGGAAGCACCCTGCATTCAATAATGTCTCTTTGTACCATCCCCCCCCCCCCCCCCCCACCCCTGCATTATGATTAGCTCTTGTCGGACTGCCATTATGTTAGCTTGATTCTCTGATCTAACAGGATGATTCATTCTAGTAATCAGTTAAATTAATCAAGATCAAAAAGCCAAGTTGGTCCCATTTCCCCTGCAACATTTGGTTTGTTCTCTAAAGAAGGTGATGTGCAGGTTTTCTTCAACTCTTTTGGTTTCTAAATTGTATACTCTAAAAGCCTTGCTTTGTAGAGAAATACCAACTAAAAACCCTTCATCTGATTTTCCAGCAAACTTGCCAAGGTGGTCAATGGTATTCAAGATGGTCACTTGGCACCTAAAACGGTCTTTATATATATTATAATGTATATTTACCAGTTACAAAGTTCTTAAGGTGTCTTATTTTGAGGCGCTTGGTCACTAATACCTATTTAGAACAATAACAATCAGTACTAACTGCTGTCAGCCCCAAAATTTTTTGGTTAAACATGAATCTGCAAGAATTGGGTCCTAGCTCCTTAATAAGGGTCCTGTTCTTTTCTTCTGCAAACTCCATTTTGTTGTGAGTTTTGGCGTACTATATTCCCTCTTGATCCCTTTTGACCTTCAGTATTCAATAACATCCTGTTCTTAATTTTGTTACCTTATCAGTCTAATAGTTTACTTTTTGTATTCAATTTGGTTATCAATTTGTTTTATAAAGTCCTTAAGGTTTCCACTAGTTTCTCTTTTGTTCTAAGAAAACACAATACTAAACCTGATAAAATAATCAGTGATAAATAGGAAATAGGTCTTTATGATTTAAGCTCCTTTCTGATGTATGCGTCCAAACAATTCCATATGAAAGAAGTTGTAAGAGTGGCTAATAGTGCTTACTGATTTTGGCCTTACAGGAGCCTTGTGTTGCTTTTCCTTTCTGACAAGCAACACATTGTGGTCATTTTGAAAACAGCTTAATGGTAAACCTTCTTACTAGTTTCACTTCATAAGTTTGTTAAGTTTTTGAAATTAACATGACCCAAACCTTCCTATGCCATTTGTTAGATTCAGCATGTTGTGGCCTTTTGCAATTAAACAAACCAATCCTCCTGTAAGAACAATTTCTCTAATTGAATACTTTGTGTACATATTGTTTTTGTCTGGGGATTTTAAGTCAATACTTGATTTTCATCAGGTAAATTAATCTAGGGACACAAACAAGATATTCAGTGCAGTTAAACAGAACCCTTGTTCTTTTTGTCAACACATTTATGACACAGAGAAGAGATTGAAAATGCTAAAGTTCTTTCACAGAGCACTACATCCTCAAGATCTAACTTACCAGTTTTTATTTTTCCATTTATCGTGATATAACCGTTTTCTACCTTCCAAAGCAACAAGGCCACCATTAAAGTCTTGAAATTCGCGAGGTATGCACTTGTTTCCAGTCATGTGCCATGGAACATTCCACTATCAACAATTCCTTTATTCTTTTAATGGCTCTATGTGGATATCCTGACTACATCTAAATGTATAGAGATTAGATTTCTCTTTGGGAACCCAGGCCTGTTTGCTTGAGTCTGCCTAGTGGATTTTGAATGTGTAAAAGTTTCTAATATTGGATCCACCATTGTATTTGGAGACATTGTGCCAATTGTATCTTTGTGGTCTCCAATTACAACCTACTGAGGGCTTACAGCAGTTTCCCTTTGTCCCCCAACAGTACTAACTGCATTTACCTTAGCAGTATTAACTTTTTGGTTTAGAAAAATTTGTGCCTAAGTTATGTTGTCTTTTTTTAAAAGGCTTTGAGATGGTGAATGTGTTTTGTGAAAAACATTTTCTGGTCTAACACTATTCACAATAGGCTTATCAGTATTAACTTTCATAGCAGTACTTGTTAGTACTGTCTGACTGTTGACACTTCGCCTAGCAGTACTAACATTTTTAGTACCGCTAGCTCTAGCAGTACTAACTGGAATTTTTCCAGTTCTAGTTAGTACTGCTGATTAGGACTAATTGGTCTTTTGTTTATTTACTCTTTGCACATTGTTCCAGGTTTGCCTTAGCTCCCTTTGACTAAACTTTTTGTTCCACCCATTATTTAATTCAGCTTTTCTAGTCATTCTTTTCTCATGGAAATCACAATCTCTGATTAAATGATTAAGACTTCCACATACAAAACATGCTCCTACAGTAAACCCATACCCCAACTCTTTCTTATCAACTTTAGGTTTTTGACTATGTGTGAACTGATTCTTAATAGTTTCCCTAGGAGTTTTTACTTGCTGGTTAGCAAAACTAGGTGTTTCTGGTTCTTTTCTTGGTATAGACACATACTCATCTTCACTATCTGATTCATACTCCTCAGTGACAGGAGCATCAGACCAGACCTTAGGTTGACATTCTATATTAGATTTATTGATAACTAGTTTAGACACTAATTCAGAGGGTTCTGTACTAATGTTAGATTCACAAGTATCAAATTCACTTGTTTGGGATTCAGAATCACTAGGTTGAGTCTATTTTGGACCATATGTAAATTGTGAGTAATCTACTTCAATATCAGGTCCAGAGGGCATATAATTCCCTGTCATGGGTGGGGGTACTACATGCATTCCTTCAGCTGTAACAAACCTATCATACAAAGGTTGTTTTTCTAACTCACTCTCTTTATTCATAAAAACACTCTACAACACTTCATTTTCGTAGCTCAAAAATACCATTCATATCTGTGATCCCATACCCATGACCCAAACTTATCATTAGCACTCATTTGGGTTTTTAAGCATATTGTACTTAAGATTCTTAGAAGAGTTATGCCATTTTTCTACTGTAGCCTTTAAATCTTCTTTTTCTTTTTGATCTTTTGCTTTGCAATTTATTATGTATGTCAGAAATCTCATCTGTATTTAATCTAAATCTATCTCATAAATTTTATCTTTTGTTCCATACCATAGTTGTCATTGTTGATGAGCAACCTAACTGTGCTTCACTTTCTTAAGACCTTCGAGATATTGGCCTTTTTTTCTATGCTTGCATCACTAAGTTGTTCTCTCTGAGCATCATTAGTTTTTTAAGATAGCACTAAGATCTTTACACTTATTTGAACATGGAATTTACCTTTGTGTCTGAGTTCTGAGCTGTTGCAAGCCCAATCAAAGCATAATTTCATCTTATTATGATGGATTTGTCCAATCTACACCTTCTCCATCAATTGTCACCAATGCTTTAGAGTCCTCCTTCTTTCCAGTTCTGCTCCCATCCTTTGTTCCCGAATTCCATGCATCCCTCCTCTTGTTGTCTTGATTTCCCTTGATTCTACACTCTCTAGCAAAATGCCCTGTCTTGTGGCAATTGTAGCATTCAACTTTGGTTTTATCAAAGCCAACTAGTTCTTTTGCATCAAATTGTAGCTTTCTACCAGTCTTCTTGTTAAAACTTTTTCATTCTAATTGATGATCATGGCTACTTGCCACTTCAAGTCCATTTTCTTCGAAGGTCATATTCATCAATATTGTTCCAGTCCTCATAATCCAGTTGAGGGCAACTTGATTGATTTGCAAAGTAAAGGTGTATGAAGATGTTTGTATACCTTTGAGTTTTAACAAGACAGGATTGGGAACACAATAAGCGGTACTAACTTCATTAGTACTGCTGGTGTTCTCAGAGACAAAAGCTACATTTTGCGGGCTAGAGGATGATGCAGTAGAGCCTTTTATATCACTCTCAAAGACTCTTAGATTGTTGTACAAATCATCAAAACTTAGACTGTCCACTCCTGGTTTGGTCCTCATTATCAAGGAAACTTGTGACCAGGCAGAAGGTAGAGATCTTAGAAATTTTTGATTTGCATCCTCAGTAGATACACCTGCTCCATGAATCTCTAACTGACTCAGGAGACTTTGGAACCTGTCATAACCTTTGTGAAGCCCTTCTGTGTTGGATACAGAGAATCCTTCAAACTGTTGCTTCAAGATATACTTTTGCATCTTCTTGGATTCGTCATTTCCACCAAATCTAGACTTGATTGCATCCCACATTTCTTTTGCATCAGTCATATTATGGAACTTAGCAAGATGATCTTCTGGTAGGGCTATAAGCAAGGTGGTCCTTGCTTTTCTCTCTCTTTCTCTGGCTACAATCTCTTCTGCAGTTCTAGGAGGCAAAACCTTAATTTGTCCTGATGTATCTGTAGTGATTGATACAGGACCATTCCCATTTTGTATAACCTCCCAGATTGGATAGTCTGTATGGGCCAAATAGTGCTCCATTTTCATAGCCCATATATCATATTCTCCCCTTTTGAGAATAGGCAGCTTGATGGTTGATACTGTATGAGGAGTTTGTTGGGTTGGTGTTTGTGATAATGATGGTGGAGGTGGTGGTGGTGGTGGAATTTCATCTTGTGATGCAGACATGTTTAGTTTTGAAGGATGAAGGTTTTTAACTGGATTAGATTGTTCTTCTTATTCAGAGTTTCTCACAGGCTCTGATACCACTTATGAGTCCCTTATGAATAGATCTATGCAGCCTATTAAGGATGATAGCCAAGATGTATAAATACAGTTGACTATATAGAAACACTGATTATGAATACTATGTGTTAATGCGGAATCTTAACACAAGTACTAAGAAAAACAATGAAGAACTAAATAATAACTTCTATTAATCTGCTTTGAATGATTACAGATTACTAACTATTTGTACTGTCGGTACTAAGTTTGGAAAACATAAATCCTAACATCCAACCACAGGATGTGTGGCATAAATATCGATACTTGTCAAATTTTGGTTATGTAAAATATGTAGACAAGTTATATAATACAGTTGTGATTCTGTTATACCTTACTTTTTCATGATACAGATTTATGTATGTCATGGTTTTACTATCTTATATCCTGTATTGTGATGACTCATATATTTATGTATCTGGGATTACCATGGTTCTCTTACCATTCGGTTTTCTTAAATCTTTGTACCCAGGTATCATGGATATGATTAATAATCAATGTTGGGAATAAATCTTCATCAAGAGTTGCCAAGGTATATGTTGATCCCATGCCTTGATCGATTCTTTACCTAGTAAAGAGTATGTTACCTTGAATGAATCCAAAATAACAATGGTTGAGACTTTGTTTGTATATCAAAGTGTATGCGGAATCTACACTTCAATACTCTAGAAGTATATATCAATGAAACAGTACTTAAACAAAGAACAATGAACAAAACTCAAACTGCTTCAATATTATTAAAACAATAATACGAGTACTCTTGTAGTACTAGGGTTACAACCGTGAAGCTATTACAATGAGATGTTGTGTAGGTATGTGTATGATAATGAGATGAATGAGATGATTGAGATGTTTGTGATAATCAACTAGATGCCCTAGGATCTCCTTTTATACATCAAGGAGTCCTAATGAGCTTACAATACTTTCCTAAATATTTAGTCAAATA